>JABUQX010108804.1:0-17500 GCA_015478945.1 Trachelipus rathkii | reverse complement strand
TTGAATTCTTCAAAGGTTATAAGTTGCTGATCCAGACATTTAAGTACAACATCCCTGTCCATCTCTCTCCATGGATCTTCCAAGTCTCTAAAGACAAGAGCCGAATTAGAGTGCATTTTCAGAAAGGAATTGGGAGTAATGATGTTTAAATCATTTTCAGAAGACCTATAAGTGAGAGGTCTGGAATTTATAGCGTCTTGAACAGAGGATAAAGTGGTCAGTAGTTCAAAATAAGAAAGCTTTTTAGTTTGCACAGTTTTATATAAACATTTTTTAACAGTCCTAATAAGCCTTTCCCAAGCTGCCCCAATAAACGCAGCATAAAGAGGAATTTTAATATGCTTAATGTGACACCTAGTAAGATGATCACAAAATTCTTGGGAATAAAATACATTACTCAGGATATCTTCTGATTTTCCAAATGCTCGAGCATTATCAGAGTACAGGTGAGAAGGAATAGTGTACCTATTGCAGAACCTTTGAAAGGCAAGTAGAAAGTTCTCTGTAGACATGTCAGGAACAAGTTCCAGGTGTAAGGCCCTAATGCTCAAACAAGTAAAAAGTAAAATATACATTTTGTAATCCTCCTTACTTTCTGTGCTCTTAACAGAAACATGACCTGTGAAATCAACTCCCACATGATGGAAAGGTTTGATCAAAGTTAGTTGGTTTTTTGGCAAGTTGGTAAGTTTGGGATAATTGAAGCAGAGAGCATTATATTTCTTACATAAGAAACATGAAGACGGGGTATTTTTAACAGCTTGTCTGGCTTGAGGGATCCAGAACCCTTTATTTCTAACATAGTTTAAAGTAGTTTGCACCCCAAGATGCTGAACTTGAGAATGAGCATTCAAAATAATCAATCTGGTGAAGTGGTGTACTTTGCCCAGTAAAATGGGATTACAAATATCAAAACTAAAATGAAGAGACTTAGAAATCCTCCCATGGGAACGGAGAATTTCATCATCGTCCAAAAATAGATCTAGGTTTTTAACAAGAGAGGGAATAGGCTGAGAATCATCATTAGCTTTGAGAAAACTAATTTCTTTTCCAAAACATGCAAGTTGCATACGCCTAATCCAGTAAAGTACCGCACATTTGGCGGGATCAGCCTCCACCACTTTAATATACCTAAATTTAAACAGATAAGTAGTTATCTTAATCAACTTATCAAACTGTGAAAACCTTTCAATGTCTAAGACATCATCAACAGCATTAGTCACAGTACAATGTACAAAGGACTTAAGTTTACACTCAGGGGGAATGCTCAACAGCTCATGTGTAGGCCAATTTTTAAAATCATTAGACAAGAATGGAGGTCCATTCACCCAGAATTTTTTAATTTCAATAAATTTTTTAAATGATACACCTTTGGTCAATAAATCAGCAGGATTGCTGTTGGTATCAGTATACCTGAAATATATAGGCAAATTAAATTCAGAAAGTATTTCATTTTTGGCAAGTTCAATGTCTTTAAGCCTATTTTTAACCAATTTTGATTTACACTTAGGGTTATTTGTTAACAGCCAGGAAAGCACTACCTGGGCATCTACAACTAAATTTAAAAATTTAAAATTAATATCTTCAAAGGAAGACAAAATGCTGGGCAAACACTTAAAAGCAAGCACAACAGCCATAAGTTCAAGGCAAGGGATGCTCAACTCCTTCAAAGGGGCCATTTTAGCCTTAGAAAAGACTAATTCAGAAATGTTATCACAGCATGCATATACTATAAATCCATAAGATGTTTTTGAACTGTCACAAAATACATGCAAACCATAAACCTTGTCCTTATCAAGGACCATTCTCCTAAAAGATAATTCAGAAGCCTTATTAAGAGAAAAAGCAACCCTTTTCCACTCAGTTATAATTTTAGGATCTAGGACAGTATCCCAATCTACTTTAGGACTCAAACCCCATATGTCCCTCATCAATATTTTACCACTAACCGTTAACGGTAAGATTAACCCCAAAGGATCAAAAACAGAGGAAATTGCTGACAAAATTTGCCTTTTAGTATTAGCCTCTAGGTTAATATCAACTTTCGCCACACTTAGGCTATCATTTTCCAAATGATATCTATAACCTAAGACTTTCTCTTCCGGGCAACCATGCGCAGCAAATCTGCCATCCGCTTCAAACATAGAATTTAACTTTGGCAAGTTAGAATTCCAGCTTCTAAGTTTAAAGGAAGCTTCATCCATTCTCACACATGCTTCTTTATAAATGTACTCTAATTCTAAATGATTATTGCTAGTATAAAGGAAATTATCTACATAAAAGTTGCTTGCTAGCAGTCTAGAGCATAAATCATCTGGAAATTTAGAGGCATGGTGTTTCATGACAAAATGGAGAATAAAAGGGCTGCTAACAAAACCAAACACCAAGGTGGTGTAGCGGTAGGTGACAATTTTGCCATTTTCTACCCAGAAAAAACAAAATCTATTCCTATCCTCTTCAGTAAGTAATTTAATAGCAAGAAAGGCCTGTTTTATATCAGCAAGAATGACATATTTATTACACCTAAATTTCAGTATTAATTTTAGGAGTGAGGACATTAGGTCAACGCCTGGGTAGGCAGCTTCATTCAAAGAAGGCAATTTAAGGTTGGTTTTTAAAGAGCAATTGAAAACTGGGCGTATTTTGGTCGTAACCTGAGCCTCAGTCTTTAGGACAGGCCGATGGGGAATGAAAATAAATTTTGCATATTCTGAAGGGTTTATATCCACCTTCTCAATAATACCATCAGTCAACTGTTGGCTAAAAACTTTGCCATAATCATCAAATAAATCTTTATAATGTAAATTAGAGACAACTCTATCAAGGACTTTACGGGCAACAATATGATTAGAAGGAACCAGGTCAATGGTTTCCTTCCAGGGGAGTTTCACAAAGTAGTGACTATCTTTAAAAACTATGTTTTTATTAAATTCAGAAACTTGCAAAATATCGGCTTTAGCCATATCTTCATTAACATCTAAAATACCGAGGCTTTCAAGAGTAAAAATATTATCTAGACCATGCTCTACTACACTGTCTTCAAAAATACTTGTCAATGGATTAAAGTAGGAGGTGGAAGGACTTAAAACCTGATTAACAAGAGAGGAATGGGCAAGATTTTCGTGAGACGAAGGGCCTCCAATTTTATTAGAAGGCTCATTCAGTTTATCAATTTGGTCAGGGTATAGAAAATTTTTAATATCACCAAATGGTACAATATGCTGACCCATCTTAAAGCAAGCTCCATTCATACATCTCTCAAATGAAAAGGGTGGCAAATATTGTAACAAATCTATACCAATTAAAGCATGCAATTCTACAAAATCTTCACAACCATGCCTATCACTCAAAGAACTTACACTGTGCCCAAGTTTATTTATATTCTCTAACGCCATTTTTAAACCAGGTATTTCGAACTTAATATCAAAGGACTCATCAATGAGCAAAGCAAAAGGAAACTGGTTTCTGCCAGGCAGATCAATAACAAAGGAGCTAAGAAAGAAAGTTTTTTCTTTCGATGAAACAAAACTATGTATGTCATAGCTAATACTATACAAAGTTTTCAAGTCTAATAGCTGCCCTGCAACTTTAGAACTAACATAACTTCGTTCCGATCCAGAGTCTAAAAGAGCTAACAAACGGCATTGTTTACCCCCTTGGTGCAAAGTGATTTCTATAAATGGGAGGAGATAGTTTTGTTCACCCTTATTAAAATTAATGCAAAGATAGGACATAGTTTGACTGCTAGAATTATTAGAATGCCCCTGTTTACATAAAGCAGAAATATGAGTAAAAAGTTTACAATATATGAAAGCGTAATCTTAAAAGCCCTCTTGATTACCCGGACATGCTTCAGTAGCATGCTTGGCACTCGAGCAAAACTTACAAATATGCAGCTGGTCACAGCGTTCTAGCCTAGATTCAATGTCTTTGTAAGATGGACATTTATTCATGCTATGACCTGCCATGCTGCAAAATTTACACGGGAAGGCTGAATTAGCTGCTTTGCTTCTAAAAGGAACATTAGATTTGGCAGACTTTTGGGTAGTCTTAAAGTTTTCAAGGGTACCTTTAGAACCATTGGGGGTGGAGTTCTTTTCATTATTACTATGGCCCTTGTTTTGACCACCACTAGCATGCTTATTATTGTTAAATTTATTATATTTAAAACTATTATTATTAGGGTTATTATAATAATTACTCTTGTGTCTGCCAAATTTACTATTCCTAAAGTTATTACTTTCATGCTTGGCTTGTGACCTCTGCATCAGCTCCAAGCGTTTCATTAAGGTAGACGAATTCTCAAACACGTCATTTATACTTGGGTAATTAGTTAAAGTTTTATCGATTAATAAATTTATAAACCTAGGAGGTAATTTATTAACTACGAGTGAACTAATCATTTTAAAACCTGCAGTATCAGGAGCAAGGAAATCTAACCCGTAGGACTTTAGGTCATAAGCTAAGGCCTTAACCTCATTAAGAAAAGATTTCACCTCAGCTAAATTATCTTCAGAAGGAGGAGAAATATCTAATAGCCTAACAATTATTTTTTCTACTATGAAGTCTTTATCAAGAAACTCCTTCTTTAAAATATCTAGAGCAATCGTGTAATTAGAGCCTTCAGGACTCAAATGTTTAATCATTTCATAGGCCACATCTCCCAGATTGCTTATCAAATGTATAAGTTTCTCCTCATTTGTGTAGACGGGATTTCCGTCTATTACAGCTTTAAACTTAGACAAAAAACGGGAGAATGCTAACTTATCAGCTTCATCACCCTCAAACTTCCCTATCTGAATTGGAGGCTCTTTTGCACTCCTAAAAAGGTTCAAACTAGAGACAGTTCTATCAGATACATTAGAATTAGGGCCTACAGTAGAGTTAGAAAAGGGTGTTTCAGAGTCTTCACTAGCAATAGAAGGAGTATTAGGCTTTGTTAAGTTGTCAGATAAAGTGGCAATCTGTTCTTCTAAATCTAATTTATAATCAAACATACTGTTACGCTCACTCACATAAAATTCATTAAGACTTTTAAATTTAAGTATATTTGACAAAATACTTTTATCTGTCTTCTCCAAAGACTTCAAATAACCCTTTAATTCAGATATTTTATCTTTAATAAAAGAGGGACTACCGCTAGTTCTTAATCTAGCTACAATTGCCTCCATCCTTCTTTTTAAATCGTCCCGTTCTACAATGAGAGGATTATTAAGTAACTGGCATTCTTCCATATCAGCCATAGTGATAATATAAAAACAATGACTAAGTGAATTTAATATTTCTCAAAAAAAACAACTACGTTATAATTTCACTCAAAGTATAGGCAACGCATCCAAGTATCAAGGAAATTCAATAAGCTATATATATATATAAGATGAGTTATAATTAAATAGCATGAGCTAACAAAATTAATTAAGATAGACGTCCTCTTTTTAAATTCTTGGAAAGATGTTGGGAATTTACCATGAAGTAAATTCTCTGATATGCAATCACAGCAGTTGAGTGAACTGCTCTACCCAAATAAGAGGAGGTTCTAGCCTAACTAGTTAATTTATAACAAAAAACAATTATAACTCACCATTAAATTTTAATTTCAAATTAGCTTTTAAGTTTTGTTTCCAAGAATTTAAAAACTTGGAGGGAAGCCTTTTGTTTGAGGCTTAATTTTAGTAAATTAAAGGTAGTTGATAGTACCTAGTTTTGCCTACATATATCATGCCATCCCTGGAGTACTCTGTTCAAACTTAAAGTAAGGTGTAAGGTTTTAGAGGCTAGAGAAGTGTTAGAATAAAACAGAAAAGATAGAATAGACCTAACTGCTAGTCCTGCTAATTCAGAATATAAAGGGTTAGGACCAGCTTGGAAAAAGAGACCTTAACATAAGTTTCTCTGAACAATTCCTCATCTTTAATAAGGCAAAAAATACTTAGGCCTAACTAGAACTAATGTTAAAAAATATAAAATGAATACTTAGTTTAAAATAGCGTGATGCTACAAGGGTTCGGAGCTATACCAACTCACGAGTTATTCAATTGACTCTCAATTTTCAAGTGCCTCGTTTTTAAGTTTTCAAACAAACTTTTGCTGTTGCCAACAAATATATTTTTCAAGAAAGTCTAAAAAACACCAAAACAGTGAAATACAAGAATACTCTAAAATCTTGAAAGCATTTTAAAAAAAAGACCCAAGTTAAATTTAAAATAGTTAATAACAACATAGTAAGGTTTAATACAGGAATAAAATATTTCTAATAATATATATATATATATATATATATATATATATATATATATATATATATTTCGTCGATTGACGTCACGAATCTGAAAAAAATCAAAGAAATCATGATTTTTTTCTAAAAAAAACAAAAAAAACCCCAACCCTATATATATATATATACTATATATATATATATATATATTATATATATATATAGTATATATATATATTTATATATTATATATATATATATACTATATAATAATAATATATATATACTTTACCTGAACAAACAACCCACGCCCCTAAAAATAATAAACCCAAAAAATATTAGACTCCACTACGACACACATATGGACTTGTCTCCCCCCACATCGATCAAATACTTCTTCAACCCAACGGAAATTAAACCCCCTCGAACCCTCTTCCAAACACAAAACTTTTAGCGACAGAAAACACACCCTTACCACAATCTACAAACAACTTCTCAGAACAAATATTAAACTATGCCTCCCCCGCATGGTTCCCAGCACTATCACAATTCCAACTTAAACAAATTACAAGTTACACAAAACACTGCCCTTAGAATAATCACTGAATGTACTACTAAAACAACCCCATCCAGCATTTACACGACGAGACACATATTCTTCCCATCCCTACCCACTTAAAGATGAATAATGAAGAAAATAATTTAGAGAAGGGGAGAATTCAAAGAATTTTTAGTTTTAAAATTTACTATATAAAATTATAAATGTATAAATATTACATTGAATTTAAGGGACGAATTTTTTATAAGGTGGAAATGGAAACTCTTTCTCTCTAACTTTGCTTGATTTCCTTCTTTTCTGTTCACACCATAAATGCTTTTATTGTCAAATCCGAAGCCAACTCCTTTTCTGAAAAGGATAGGATTTTATAGAACTCTGCTACATTATTATTATTATTGTTGTTATTATTATTATTATATATTATTATTATTATTATCTATTTATTATTATTATTCATATTATTTATTATATTATTATTAATTATTATTATTACTTTATTATTATTATTATATATAAAAATGAAATTCAAATTGTATTTCATTTATCACTCTATAGTTTATAGTTTAAAGAAATTGGTTAATATTTAATAATTAGATCCCCTTTCACCCTCTAATTCATTTATACAAATGAATGTGAGACCAAGATTGGATTAGTCAGCATACAAAACCCAAGTCTTTAAAAAATGATCTCACCTTTGTTGGAAGTTTCCAAGTAGGAAACTGAATTACATCTTCTGTATGGTAATATGGGGTAGAAAAATGATAAATAAGGCCCTCTTCTAGGCTGGCCTTCTTCTATAATACTACTTGGCCTTCTTCACTGTATGGAGTAGTATGTCTTAGGCCAGATTTTCTTTTTGTATATTCTCATAAAAAAAAAAAAAAAAATATTATAGTTAGGTATTATTATTTTTATTATCAGTGGCCACTGACTTGTTGATGAGATCATTAATAATGTATTTATTGCCTAAATAGGCAGAGCAAAGAACACAAGTCTTGCTCCTTTAGATATTATATAGGGTCTGGCGCTCTGCCAAATCTAAATTTTATTCCATATCACTTTCTTGCACCATTATTTGCAGAGCTCAGCATGATTCGAGCTTTGGGAGGCTACATTTTTTATGTAAACAAACCAGCAAGTCGAAATGGGATCAAAATAAATTTTTTAGTTGCTTCACTAAAAAATTATATTTTTATATTTTAATTTTATTAATTTTTTTTATTATGGGTTTAAATTTTATAACAGAATAAATAAATAAATAAATTTCATTCACTTTAATTTTTTTTTTTTTTTTATTAAGAAAAGGTCATTATTTCAAATCTTCAACTTCCAGTGGCCATAATAATAAAAATAATAAAACAAAAATAACAAAAAAAAAATATATAAATATATAAAATAAACATATATATTATATAAGGTATATCATACATTATATAATATATATTTTTGACACTGGGAGGGGACCAAAATTAAATTCTATTAAGAATTTAATTTTGATGAATATGTAAAATAAATTTGGAAACCAAATTTATTTTACATTGTTTTTATTCAAATATATATCATGTTCTTGTTAAACAAGGACATAGATATTTATTTGACTCTTATATAGTTGGAGATATTAAAGTTGCCCCTGGTCTATGAGTTTTTTATGTAGCTCTCTACATTGAACTGCAGCTTTCCTTTTTACCCTGCTGTCAGCATCACTATTATTATCATTAGTGGTGGAAACTGTTTCTGGCAGATTTTCATGAAAATTGGTATTTTTTATCAGCAATATGATATCCGATATGTGTCGGGTTATAATTTCTTGGTTAGGTTTTTTAATTTTTACAGAAACAGTTTCTCCTAAACTGTTATTTTCTATCTCTTGTACTGTTCCCATACTGTAAAAGTATGGTTTACAGAATTTTTCTTTAATGGCAACAACATCTCCAACTCCCAGTGAAGTGTGTGTGTTTTTTTTTATATTTATCTTGCTGGTTAGTGGCAAGATATTGTAGGTTTGCTAAGAATTCATCATAGTACAAATCATTCAAATTAGATTTCACTTTTCTGTATTTTTGAAAAGTCAAATATAACTGATCCTGATCAGGTTCACAAGGAGACCAATCAGGATCATCCGAATGATCTACACCATCATGAAATAAATGAGAAGAAACAACCAGAGCTGGAACCTCATATCCCTTCAGCAATATCTCCGGTGTTATTGCAAATGGGATATTTGGATCCACCTCAGGGTTTCTTAATATTGGCTTAAATGCTACCGGCCTTTTATTTATAAGCATGTTTGCTTCCCTAACTAATAAAGAAAACTCATCCTGCTCTAATATATTTTTTCCTATAGCGCTATAGATAATATTTTTAACCTGTTTGACTAAAGATTCAACTAAACCTCCTAGAAAGCTTGCTTTACCAGGGTAGGGGGAAAATTCTAAAACCTTTATATTATGGAGAGTTAAATAATTTTTTACCTCTATGTCATTAATAAAATCTTTAATAATTTGCACTGAGCTTACTATACTACTTCCCTGGTCACTAACTATAAGTTGTGGGAATCCAAAGTCAAACACATGAAATTGAAAAGCAGAGATAAAGCATTTATTATCTACATTTTTACATAGAACAAGGTTTACAGCTCTAGTGTATGTGCAAGTTATAATTAATATGTAAATCTTCTCTACTACATTATTTATTTTTATATTAAAAGGTCCAATGTGGTCAAGAAATATTTCTCTAAATGGAATTTGAGATGGATTTATTCTATAATCTTTGTAATGGTTCTGATTAATTTTTATGGTTCTGCCATACATTAATTTACATTTGATGCAGTCTTTAATGTTTTTCTTAATTACTGAATATGCTGTTGGAATATAAAACTCTTTTCTTATTATAGCTAGAAGTTTATATACACCTGCATGTTTCATTTTTACATGTAATTCTTTAATTATTATATCAGTTAGTGAATGATTTTTATGCAACAATATTGGATTTTTTTGATTAAAATCAGCATCTAAGTTTGCAAATTTACTCTTTACTCTAATTATATTGTTTTTATCAAGAAAAAGATTGAGTTGTGTGACCAAATTTGTTTCTTTATTATTTTTTGGGTTTATTAAATACTGATATGTTTCTGAAAAATTTTCTTGTTGATATTGCTTAAAAATGACATTACAACTTTCTTCATATAAGCATATTGCATTAGGGTCACAATTGGAAAACAAAGTGGGGTTTTTCTCATGTACTTTAAGTTTTAAATTATGAATAAATTTTCTTACAAAGTGTGAAACCTTAAATAGTTTATTCAAAGAAGAAAACCTATCTAATTTAAATAAGGGTACAAAAGAAAAAGTTTGAATATTATAAATATTAAAATCTGTATTATTATTATATAAGGGATTTGGAACAGTGACTTTTAACCTTTCATTATTGTTGTTTAATATAGGTCCATTTAAATAAAGTGAATTTTTTAATAAAACCTTATATGAAACACATCGAGTAACATAATCACTAGGATTCTGAGATCCTTCACAATGATGAAAAGTTATCGGGTGTTTTTCACATGCAGTTTCAATAAAATTCAGCTGATTATTTATAATGGTCCCTTTTCTTTCTATTTTGTTTAATTTCTGAACTTTATTTATAATCCAATTCAATGTTACCATTGAATCAGTATATAAATGTAATTTATTTATTTTTAAAGGTGTGAAAGTGTTAGTTAAATTGTCAAGCATTTCTATTAGACACTGAACTCCAAATTTTACGGCAAATAGCTCTAAAACTGGAATAGATCTATTAGTATTTTTGTTTGAAATTAATTTATTTTTTGCACATAAAAAATGCAGCTCACTACTATCTTTATTTTGTAAATATAAGACACTACCATAAATATCTTTACTAGCATCAGTAAATGCTATAATATTATATGAGGAAGCATAATCCCCAATAAATCTTTTTAATTCAGGTTTTTTGCTTTTATTATATTGTGAGCAAATATTTTTATATTCTTTTAGTAAATTACTATCTAATTTTTTGTCCCAAGTTATATCTTTATTATTTTGTAGTTTATGTAAAAATAATTTTGCTCTATTCTTCCCAGGAAGCCCAATATTTAGTGGATCAAATAGACCATTTATAGTAGATAAAATAGATCTCAAAGTGTTTGCTTTAGGATCCATTTCATTATTTTTATTATACAAGGTATCACTATGAGTATCCCACATCATTCCCAATAGTTTTACGTGATTATTTATAGGCTCATCTACATTAGTGTTATTGTCTAACTCACTATAATTTAATTTTTTAAACTCTGGTGAATTACTATGAAATTGTTGCAAATTGAACCCATAATTGTTAAATATTACATGAGACCTATGATAAGCAAGAATAATTTCACTTTCAGAAGATGAAGAATAACCTAAGTTATCCATATAAGACAGGTTATACAACATCTTCCTAAGTTCATACTCAAACTCATCACAAGTATGAACATTAATATCAATATTATGTAAAGTGCTACCATGAGAATGGAAGGGCTACATCTAATACCAAACGGAAGTCGCATTAATTTATAAGAAACAATACTAAAATCATTTTCTTTTATATTTTTGAACCACAAAAAATGGAATCTTTCAGTATCCTCAAAAGGCAATTTAATATTGAGAAAGGCTCTCTCCAAATCGAATACCAGCAGATACTGATTGAACCTAAGTAGTGTTAATGCGATATCCAATCTATTATTTAAATTAGGTCCTGGTAAGCTAACATTATTATGTGATAAATTAGTTGGTTGAGTTTTATCACATAGGTTCGACAAATATACAATTCGGCATTTTGTCGTTTCTACATGATCTCTAAAAACTGCATTATGAGCTAAAAATGAAACTTTATTATTATTTTTTACTGTATTTATTTCAACAGGTTGAATGATACCTTGGTTAAGTTGGTCAAATATGACATTATCGTACGCTTCTAATTTAAGAGGCTCTTTTTTATATTTTTTTAGTATTGATTTCAATACAGAATTAGCCAAATAAAAATTATTTGGCAAAAATTTTATTAATTTATTATTCCATAAACAAGGCATAATCAACCGACCTGTATCCATATCTACATCTGTATTTGTAATCAAGTGTTTTATAAGTTCTATGTTTAGCTCTGAGAATTTTTTAGGACAATCAAAACTATCATAATTTAATAAATCATTTAAATTTTTATTTACTAGATCATCATCCAATTCTATGCTAGTATTATTATTTTGAACTAGAGATGAAATTGAGTAATCCATTTCTAGTCATTCCATCTTATTTTCTATTTTGACATTTTTTGCGAGCAAGTCGGCCTGCTCAGTAAATTTCTTTATATACTTCAAATATGGCAAATTTTTTATTAATTTATTCAAGTCCCCAGCTAATAAGATTCCTAAAGAAGTGTAATATAACAGTGAACTCTTGTTTGTTAACCCAAAAGAACATGCATTTATTGGTAATATGTGGGCTCCATTCACACCTAATAGTATATGGATTTCCCTATTATTCTTATTTCTCAGGTGTTTATCAGCTAAAGGTATTTTATGTTCTTCAAATGCTTTTACAATTTGAGGGGAAGGTATATTCACTCTGGTTTGTATTGAAGGGACTACAGCTGCTACAATACTGTTATTTTTATTATTTATTTTTATATCAACTTCTATAATAGAAGTTTTGTAATATTTGCTTTCATTGAAACCCTTTACATTAAGCATTATTTCAGACTGTACAACTTTATATTTAATTTTTTGTGCTACTGTTTGAGATATAAAATTTATTTCAGACCCAGAATCATATAAAACCCGCAAGTCTTGGTTGTTATTGTTTTTATTTATACAAGTTGTGGTGAAGGTAGGAAGGGTGATGTTTTGAGTGCTGGTTACATTTAAGGAACTTAATAACAAACAATTTGCTACTTGCTCTGAGGATGGGTTATCTACAGGTGTAACATTTAGTTCAACAACATTGGTTGATGTTTCTGCTTGTGTATTATTTTTATTTTTATTGTTTTTTGGTTTTTGAGTTGGATTAGGTCCACTTCGTTTTTTAATACATAAAAATGCTGAGTGCCATGAATTACAATTTCTACATTTATTATTAAATTTGAACTTACAAGTTTCAATTTTATGATTTAAATATCCACACTTAATACAACCTCCCAATTCTTTGATTTTTTGCAATTTGGATTCAGGTGTTTTGAAAGTTGGGCAACTATACAATTTATGGTCCATACAATCTGATGTTTGTAATGTTTGACAAATGGAACAACCCACCCTTTTTGTTGTTTCAGTGTTTGTTTTTTGTTTTTGATTCACATCAATATTAGTAGCTAAAGCTACTGTTTTTTTCTCAACTTGTGATGTTGTTTTATTAGTGTATGTATTTGCATTTGTTTTTGTATTTACTAACCCACTCTTCCCAATTCTATTATGAACTTCAAATGCATTATTTAAAATTTCATCTAAATTTGGATATGTATTATTTGTAATGTTTATATATTGGGTTTGATATATTTCAGGCAAACTATTCCACAAAAAATATTGGCAAATCACTTTACTATTTATTTTTAAGCTATCTACTTGACTTTCTATCAATTTGGCATCACTGATCCAAGTATAAAAATCATTGGTTAATTTTAATTTTAAAAGTTTTTCAATAACTGAATATTGTTGTAAAGTTTTATTACTGAAGGCACATTTAAGCAAATTTTTCGCCATATCATAATCCATATCGGCTAAAGGGCTTTTTTGTATTAAAATTTTTGCTGGACCTTTGAGTTGTTTCATTAGACAAGAATGTTTAGCAAATTTATTGTATTTCTCTCTATCCATTATTTCTTCAAAGTTTTTTATGAACCTATCAAAGTCTTCAGGCTTTCCATCAAATTCAGGGAGCTGGAGTTCGGGTCTTTTTAAACCAGAGAAACCAGTTTCATTATGATTATTATTAGAAGAAATATTCTGCATAGGACTTATTTTATTTTCAATTTCACTTATGAGAGATGAGATGCCAAAGGCATAGTACTCATTTTTTTCACAAATTTTATCTGCGCTTTCAAATGTGAATTCTTGACAGTCAGCGTAAATATTTATTATTTTATTATCCAACTCTGTAACTTCTTTTAATTTTGTTTTTAAATTTAAGATGAGACCCTTTAACTCATTATCAGTGTATAAATCTATATCAGCTGTGATCTTATTTATCAATTTTGTAACAATGGCCCTTTTTGTGCCTCTTTGTTTGACTAGAGATAAAACTTGTTGAAATAATGAGGTTGGGCTTGCCCCGTCACTAATTATTTCTTCAACAAATTTTAATTCTATATTTGGGTCCACTACATCCATATTGAAAAATAATCTTTTTGTTTTTATATGCTTAATAGGTAGTAATATTTATAATAAATATACACAGTATTATTATACAGTATAAAGGTTACGGTACTATATATACGGTATATTATTTTTTTATTTATTTTATTTTATTTATTTTATTTTTTTTTTTATATATATATTGTCAGTCTCGATAGGCCTATGTGGCTTCAACTCAAATGTATTTATATATTTATACTGAATATACAGTATATGGTACATATATTTTTGTGCCTATATTTTCTATACAGGCTTTTATATTTTTATCAGACCCTATTTTATTTATTATTAATGTTTATAGTTTTAATACCGTAATAGGCCCTATATATTTTTCTAAGACCATATACCAGACAGAAGGAACTCAGCAATTACTTGGCGTGAAAGGACCATCCTGTCCACTGCGCCATAACAGAAAATTTATGCATAAAAAATTAATGAAGAAAATAATTTAGAGAAGGGGAGAATTCAAAGAAGTTTTAGTTTTAAAATTTACTATATAAAATTATAAATGTATAAATATTTACATTGAATTTAAGGGAGATATTTTTATATAAGGTGGAAATGAAACTCTTCTCCTCTAACTTGCTGATTTCCTTCTTTTCTGTTACACCAAAATGCTTATTGTCAAATCCAGAGCCAATCCTTTTCTGAAAGGATAGGATTTTATAGGCTCTTCTATATTCATTCTTCTATCTTCTTCTTATTATTATTATTATTATTATTATTATTATTATTATTATTATTATTATTATTATTATTATTATTATTATTATTATTATTTATTATTATTATTATTATTATTCAAAAAATGAAATTCAAATTTACTCATTTATTCAATCTGTAGTAATAGTTTAAAGCAAATTGGTTAAATTTAAAATAGTTGGATCCCCTTTCACCCTCTAATTCATTTATACAAATGAATGTGAGACCAAGATTGATTAGTCAGCATACAAAACCCAAGTCTTTAAAAAATGATCTCACCTTTGTTGGAAGTTTCCAAGTAGGAAACTGAATTACATCTTCTGTATGGTAATATGGGGTAGAAAAATGATAAATAAGGCCCTCTTCTAGGCTGGCCTTCTTCTATGGTACTTGGGGTAGTAGGTCCCAAAGCCAGAATTTTCTTTTTATCTCAAAAACAAAAAAAAAATATTATGTAGTATTTTGTAGGTATTATTATTTTTATTATCAGTGGCCACTGACTAGTTGATGAGATCATTAATAATTTTTTATTGCCTAAAATAGGCAGAGCAAAGAACACAGTCTTGCTCCTTTAGATATTATATAGGGTCTGGCACTCTGCCAATCCTAAATTTTATTCCACGTCAATTTCTTGCATCACAATTTGCAGAGCTAAGCATGATTCGAGCTTTCGCTTGAGGTTTCACTTGTATGTAAACAAACCAGCAAGTGAAATGGGATCAAAAATAAATTTTTTTAATGTGTAAATTGCAAAATTATTTTTATATGTAATTTTTATTATTATTAATGTTATATAACAGAATGATAAATAAAAATATATTTTTTACTAATTTTTTTATTTTTTTATTAAGAAAAGGTCATTATTTCAAATCTTCAACTTCCAGTGGCCACAATTTTTGCCTTAGATAATGAACCAGAATAAAAGAAAAATAACAAAAAAAAATTATATATACGGAATTAAAGTAAACATATAATTATATAGGTATATCATACATATATAATATATATTTGACACTTCCCATCCCTACCCCCTGAGATGCGTAGGACACAATCTTTTCCAGACAAACACTCACCCCACCCCTCCAGTGCCACCAGATTACTCTTCAACCCCCCCCCGGACATTAGACTAAAATCCCACCCCTCCTCCCAGCTAAACTGTAAATGACATCTAAACATTCCCCCTCCCACCCCCAAACAGGTCTTGGTCGACTCATGACATCCATACACAATTACTAAACACCATATCTACAAAACCGCCCTAATAAGTCTACTAAACACCTCCATCCCCAATAACATCTCCCCAACAGAAGAATCACTGTCCGAAGAGACCAAGATATTAACCTCGCCCGGAGCCAGATCAGGTCACGCACCCAAATTGTCTATGCAATATCTAAATTCATGATTCAACTTTGACATGTAGTTTCCCCCATTCTGCACAAGATGTCTATAATCCCAGGACACCAATGGAGCAGCTTCCTTCTGGGCATGCCCTTGGCCCTCGACGCGCCCGCTACCACCTTCGGGCTGTAACTTCCCTCTCGACCTGTGGAACGCCCAAGAGCAGTGGCCGGCTTGTGGAGGCGGCATGTTACAGGTGACCCCCCTCATAAGATGCGGTCGAAAGCGGCGAGAAATGTATGTATGTTATATATATTATATATATATAGTATAATATATAATATAAGATATATATATATATTAACTACTATATATATATATAATATATATATATATATATATATAAACTTTTATTGAAACCACCAGCATTTCTTTCAACTTGAAATCTGCTAGATTTTTCTTACAGTAAGATGATCCATTTAAATTACTGCACAAACCCATTACACTATTTTATTTTCATAACTCCATTTATATGGCAACGTGAACTAGGGCGCACCTAATGAATGTCCTTTACAGTTGACATACAACAACAAAACTGAACTTCGAGGAAGAGCAGGAAACGAATGTTTTCTAGTTTGGAAAGCTTTATTTTTTCAAGTTTGCAAACCGCTTTCTTGCGACAGAAAATTTTAATGAAAACAAAGAAAACGTGTCTACATTACATTGTTTTTCAAGCGCTTCCTAGTGCGCCTTAGTCTTAAGAACTTCAAAAATTTATGCTTTACACTTAACTAGAAAAGTAAATTCAGATAAAGAATAAACAATAACTATAAAGAGGCGATTTGTTTTTTTTATATTTTCAGATTGTGATGACTGCCCGTTTTCCTTACATTGGAATCATCAGTTGATATAATTGCGTGTCACATACTTTAAAAATACATCGGCACACTTATAAGATAAGCGTCTCGGGAAGTTCTGTTTTTGAAGTACTGGACGCCGGATCGTGTACGTTAGTTTTTTGTTTTTGTTTTTTAAAGGGATTCTCTCTTGTTCTGTGCATTATATGATGAAAATAAATGACATTGAATTATCTAACGTATGGTTATAACATATAAGTAACAATTGATAGAGATCAAAATAAAAAAGACACGTGGGTTTGTGGGGGGAACTGTAAACATTAGTGTGTGTTAGATGATGTGCTACTCATATTGATTTGTCGTACCCAAGATAAGGAATAAGGTACATTAACACATGTGAAACTGCCGTTGAAAAGCAGATTCACGAGCTGATCTCC
>JABUQX010108803.1:0-5000 GCA_015478945.1 Trachelipus rathkii | reverse complement strand
CTCGGAAGCGCAGGTTTTAAAGCCACAGGAGGAATACCATCATGACCATAAGTCTTCTTAGTGTTAAGTTCAGAGAGAGCAGAAATAACATCTTTAAAATAATTTACAATATTAGGCATAAATGAGTGAGGGCTGGAGGAGGAGGAGGAAAAAAAAGGAAGAGTAATAATTGCATCAGAATCGTTTAAAGTAGAATTTGAAGCAATAGTTTGAGCGAAGATTCCATCTGTACAGAAGTCATAGAGCGAGTTGTGACGTCGGAATATACTAGAGGAGAGGAAGAGAAAGAAGCAAAGTCACAGTGACATTCTTCGCAAAATGTCAGCAAGAGCGGGAGGAAGAGGAACCAGAAAGATTATTGCATTTTATAGGGAAAAAAGAACATTTAATGTTACGGAGAATAGATTTTGCACGGTACCAAAATGAAATATGTTGCACGAGTTTCTTGAGATTAAAGGCGACAGTGTTTCCTGAAGGCGAGGCGGGGTAGGGTTCCTGCGGCAAACAGCATGAGAGGGAGCAAAGTTAAACTAAAGTTTGTTACTCTTAGTTGAAATGAATGTATATGGAGTATACAGCCACATGCCAAAGAGAATCCTACGGTTATACGATCTGGACTGTCTTTGTTAGGTCTTTAAAATTACAAATTGAGAGGTTTCCTTCAAAATCTATTTCCATACCACACATTTTTCTAAGAGTCATTCATATATTCTGTTAGGTTAGAATGTTCACCAATCTGCAATCATAATTTTTTGTACTACCTGTTCCAAGTAGTCAAATTTACATCATAATCTGAACAATGTAGTTCATTAGATTTTAGTTTCTACTTTCTAATTTTTTTCCACCTCAATTCTTTTTAATAATGGCTAAATAGTACACTACGATTGCGTTAAAAGAAAAATTAGATTTAAATAAATAAAGATGATATATATATATATATATATATATATATATATATATATATATATATATATATATATATATATATATATATATATATATACTCTATATATACTCTATATATATATACTTATACATATATATATATATATATATATCTTAATATGCATATGTATAGCAACAACAGCAACGCTGCTGCCAGCAACCTTAGCCCCTTAACCAGCTAGCACCTTATATATATATGCTCTTTTCTTTTTCCCATGTATATATGTATATATATATATATATATAACAACCTTTTATATATAAAATGCTATATATATATATATATATATATAATAATAATATAATATATATATATATATATATATATAATAATAACCTTATGTAACTTAATATATACTTTTTTAACTTAATATATATATATATATATACATATATATCTATATTTATTATATCTTTATATAATATATATATATATATGTATATATATAGCATATATATATATATATATATATATATATATATATATATATATCAGAGGTAGACTTTTGCTCATTTAGGGGTAGTTCGCTAGCGCACCTCCGCACCTCGAAAACGTAGTCCGCTAGCGCACACTCCGCACCTATTCCCAGACCGCTCAAACCTCCACGCTATCATAAAGTCCACTTACGTCCGCACGTCTTCCACTAATAATGTGCGACCTCACATGAAGGATTTTAATATTAAATACTAAATAGTATATATCCTTACAAAGATTTATTTATAATATTATATGAAAATTGAATGAATATTTACAAATCTCAAGATTTTCTTCCTCTTCCTCCTCAATTTCTTCGTCAAAGAACAAAGAGATCCATATTACCTTTCAAAAGATTAGCTGCTCAAAATTAAAAAGAAGTTAAGGCTGACCTCTTTGCCCTCAAAATATCCCCACCAGTACTAAATATTCGCTCTACAGCAGCAAAACTAGAGGGAGGTGTATTATATTTTATGAACAAGTTCAGCAAATTCTGCCTATGCTGAATGGGAAAGATGTCCTTGGTGAGAGGAGTGCTGGTGTTGAGTTCCCCGCTCCAGCAGTCCATTTGCTAATTTAAGATCCTCACCTAAATCATTCTGATTCCCTTCTGAATTTTTTTGACCACCCTGTCCACCCATAGAAGGTCTATTTCGTTCAAGATTTTAGTAGAATCAATGAAAGCCTCGACTCCTGCAGTCGATGCTAATGCTACGTATCAGCTCGGTAGCTATGTATATATATATATATATATATATATATATATATACTGCTATATATATATATAATAACTATTTTTATATAACATATATATATATATATATATATATATATATACTGCATATTTATCAATTCTGTGTAAAACCCCAAATATATATATATATATATATATATATATATATATATATATATATATATATATATATATATATATACATATATATATATATTTATATATATATATATATATATATATATATATATATATATATAATATATATATATATATATATATAATATATATATATATATATATATTTATATATATATATATAAATATATATATATATATATATATATATATGCTCTTTCTTATATGCTATATATATATATATATATCTTCTTCTGCTACTATTTGGGTTTACAGAATCGATTTAGATATTGCCTAGTTATTATAGCAATAATATAATTAATTAAAGTTATAGATGAGGGTAATAGCCATTCAGTCTATAAAATCAATTTAAATATTATTTATTATATATGGTACCATTAAGGAAGTTGAGAAGTTTCTGGAAGTTTAATTATTAAAAAACAATAAGTCTTAGACTAAAGTATAATTAGTTATAAACAAAATAAAAGTATTTCTTTATTATAACCAATAAAAATTCTTAATAAGTAAATATATTTTCATTTTTCAAAAAGGTGCGGACCAAAGAGCGGAAACTTTTTTTTTTAGTCCGCACGATGCAAGTCAGCTAATTTTCTGACGACTCCCGCACTCCGCTAGTCGCACACCTATTCTGGTCCGCTCCGGAGCGGGCTAGCGGTTGCTTGAGACTAAAGAGCGGAAGTGCCACCTCTGATATATATATATATATATATATATATATATATATATATATATATATATATATATATATATATATATATACTATATATATATATATTTTAATATATATATATATATACCAATAATAATAATAATAATAATAATAATAATAATAATAATAATAATAATAATAATAATAATAATAATAATAATAATAATAATAATAATAATAATAATAATAATAATAATAATAATAATAACCTCATCGAAACTTGCTCTTGAAACTGATTCTAATATCCTTTGACAATGTGTTCGATACATCATTATAAAAGTTAATACCTGAAATAAATGAAAACTCAAATAAATAAATGAACAATTAAAAAATAAATAAATAAATAATGTTTAACCACAATAAAAGAAAATCTCGAATTTTTTATTTGTAGATCGGGAAAACACGAAAAAGATCCATCGAAACAATAACAATAATAATAATAATAATAATAATAATAATAATAATAATAATAATAATAATAATAATAATAATAATAATAATAATAATAATAATAATAATAATAATAATAATAATAATAATAATAATAATAATAATAATAATAATAATGAAAATGATAATATAATAATAATAATAATAATAATAATAATAATAATAATAATAATAATGATAATAATAATAATAATAATAATAATAATAATAATAATAATAATAATAATTATTATTATTATTATTATTATTATTATTATTATTATTATTATTATTATTATTATTATTATTATTATTATTATTATTATTATTATTTTAGCATCGATAAAAACTCAGAGAATTTAATGGAGTAAAGTAGAAATTTGACTTACTTTATCTTTTGAGATGTTTTGAGGCATGTTTAAATCTTTCATTGACGGAAATTCTGGTAATGACGTTTTCCCGCGATTTTGAAACAGACTTACCTGATCAATATATATATATATATATATATATATATATATATATATATATATATATATATATATATATATATATATATATATATTTTTCTTTAACTCTTTTATTTATATATATAATATAAATAAAATATGTATTTATTTTATATATAATAATATCTATAATATATAGCAACTAATATATATATATATAATAACATAATAATAATATATATATAATAATAACCAACAACATATATATATATATACTATATATATATATATCAATATATATATATATATATCTCAATCACTTTCAGTTGCTGAATTATCCTTCTATATTCTAAAAGTAACCCCTCTGATCTATTATATTTTAACCTACATCATTTATTCCCACACACAATTACATAGGTACAATACCTGCATAGGTGCAATACCACATCTTCCCTGGCCCCTTGTGCCAGAATAATACCAATATTCGTTGTTATCTCTTACCTATGAAAAAAGTCCATTCTACATATCGGATCAGAGAATCACTAACCGGCATCTCCTCTGTCTTCCTTTTGAGAGCTGAAGCAGCTTGACCTTGATTAACTGATTATTCCTCTGCACCAGGAAGATAGCTAATCCTGTTGCAGCAGACCAATGGATGACTGTCACTTTTTATCCTAGTTATTTCCATATTCCAAATTAATTTTCTTCCACTTTGTAGGTTTAGTAATCTTGCTAGTCTCTTTATCATTCGTACTTTCCTACCTAGGTGAGACATTAGAACTAGAAGTCCTAATGAAGATACTTGAAATTCTTATCAAAAACTTGTCACTTTATCAATTCACTCTAGAGCATTAACACCTCAAACTATAACGATTGAGTTTTATGCATACAAAATTCGACATTATCCATCAGAACACATATTGAAATTGAGTTGTTGCTACCAGTTACTAGACCCTGACTAAACAATTACTGAGAAATCTAATTCACAAAATAGCAACATGAAGTACTAGAATTATGAAGATGGAGGAAATTTTGCCTTGTCAAAAGAGGCTGAATACTTAGACCTACTTGCAAGAAAACAAAGGCCAAAATGTATATATA
>JABUQX010108802.1:47500-53983 GCA_015478945.1 Trachelipus rathkii | reverse complement strand
TTATCTAATTAAAAAACTTGAGTGAATCGTACGGTGACACTTAAAAGCCTCAATTTCACTTAATTCAACAAATATATAATATAAAACTTAAATATCAACTTACTTAGTATTAACCAAATCATTCTCAATTGAAATTCAACCTTACTCATGTTGATAGTTTAACAGCGTAATTTTTTTTCTAAATGTCAAAAAAAAAAAAAAAAAAAAAACAAAAAAAAAAAAAAAAAAAAAAAATTAAAAACGAAAAGAGCATAATTTAAATTTTAACCCTCTCAATGCTCTATTTTAATTTATTATATTTTTTAGAATGATTTTTTTATTTGTTTTTTTTTTTTTTTTTTAGTTATAAGACTCTTCCAGAGATTTCTAATATTTTGGAAATTTTCTATCTCTTCGACATCGTATAGAGAGAGTTCCATTCCGAGATTTCAATTTGAGAATTTAACTTCTTGAACTTCATGAGTTGGCATAAAATAGATGACTCTATTTTTAGTTAAAATGTTATCAAAATATTAATTGATTTCTTGTATTCTTCTTGTGTGAATAAAGTTTATGTTTGGTAAGACACGTTGCTCACATTCGGCAAACATTTTTATTATTATTATTATTATTATTATTATTATTATTAATTATTATTATTATATTCATTATTATTATTAATTATTATTATATTATAATTATGTATTATTATTATTATATTATTCTATTATTATTATTTTAATTATTAATATTATTAATCTTATTCGACAATTATTATTATTATTGATATGAATATTAATATATATTATTATTATCGTATTATTATTATTTATTTATTATTATATTATTATTATTATTATTATTATTATTATTATTATTATTATTATTATTATTATTATTATTATTATGTGACGGGAGCTCTCACGTTGCGGGCGTGTTTCTGCTTGGTTCCGCTAGATAAGATATAATCTGTTTTCAATGGTGCCCACATCTTCATTAGTGCTTAAGATTTTTTTTTTATATTAGTTTATCTCTTAATATTTGTTTACAGATGACTGATAATATGTTCATAATGAAAACTATGTTAATGACTTTGATACCTTCTCCAGTGCTGAAAGATTGAATCTAAATTAGGTGATTTGATCGACCGAATGAAAAACAATTCGCGGTCACAAGGTAACCCTGCATGGAAAGTCTGGTAGGCCACCAAAAAGTAAGTTAAATCTTGTGATAACAGTTCTAATTTGATATCAATTCATTGTTCAATCAGTGAAACCTTATAAGTCTATAGATAGTAGAATCGGAAAATTTGTAAGAGGCTGCAGGCCATTGGAGATCAGGCACATCAATCAAGAGACAAAGATTGTTAAACTTAACCAAGCCTTGGAAGAGGAAGATGAAACTATTGGAATTCTACAAAAAAGGTTGATGATATTAAACAGGCACAAAAGAAAATAAAGTTATTCTCTCTGGACTTGGGGTTTCTCAATGTTTCTTAAATAACAACGAAGCCCAAATGTCTATAATGTTCAAATTATCGATGGATACATTAACAATAATTCAAGTGCGTGCAGAGCGTTGCTATGAATCAAGAGCTGTAATAATAATTAAATGAAATCAATAATAATAAATAAATAATAATACATTGATCATTAAGAATAATCATTAATTAATAAACATTAATGTTTATTATAAATGTTACTTAATGAATGATCAATAATAATAACTAATAGAATAATAATAATAATAATAATAATAATAATAATAAAATAATAAATAATAATAATAATAAAATAATAAATAAATAATAATAATCAAACATAATATTATAAGAATAATAACTAATAATTATTAATTAATAATAGTTCTTAATGTGCAAATAATAATAATAATAAAATAATAATTAATAATTATATAATAATAATATATGCAAGATTTTTCTTAAATCCTCCTAAAAAACCGCTTCCTAACATTTTTCATGTAATTTTCTTGAAGGACAATTCTTTGAACTGTCTAAAACAAAAATAATTGCCTTCTGAAATGATCCCAAGCTTTCGGTCGCGCTCCACGGTGGACATTTTCTAAGATATGACTATTTTAGGAACGAAGCAAAAATTTTAAATTTAAAATATTAACAATTATTACAAAATATAATAAGTAAGATTTAAAAATAAATTTAAAATATACGAAAATAAATGTGAAGTTTATATTTAAAGTTGCTGTCTTTTTTTTTCCTTTTCTTTCTTCTTTCCTAAAAATATTTAGGTAATCGGAAGACATTTCGTTATATTTTATGATTGCATGTCCGGTTCTATGCTCTTCATAGTAAGAAGGACCTCGCTGCTTTAGCCCTAAGCATCCGAAAATTCTCCTCTCTTTGTAGCATAGCTCCCTCATTCTATCACCGTGTGTTGACCCACTACAATCAGTTTAATCATTTGTTTTCTCTTTTTCGTGTGAGTATCTATGGTCAAAGTATTCGTTGTAATTTTTTTTATGTTTCTCCTGCTATGTGTTGAGTGAATACTCTCCTTGTTGGTGAACCTGTGCATGCAACGTACGCTAGCCAAGGGCACCTCGTGAAACCATGTTGAAGTGGCGTTACATCCACTCTCATCTGCAATTGGCGAAATTGGTATGCGACGTTAAGGTACCACTCACCCAGGCAGATTGATATATCACGAGACTAAGCAAGAGACAATCTGTCTTTATGTCACTCGCCATCCAATATTTCGGTGAATTCTAAATTTTCTCTTATCCGCTTGCATCGTGCGCAGGCTCAGTTATTTTCTCTTTGAGTGAAGTTTTTCTTAAGAAATGCATATTATTCTGATGCTCTGAGTTCCGCTCTTCATTTAATCAGCATTGAACCAACCATCCACTGTTCGCCTATCGGTAATAGACAGAATGTAAGCAATCTGGCCCTCTGTTACCACTGGTGTGTAAAGCGAAGGTCCCCCCATAGTTGAGAACTCTTGCGTTAGGTTACTGCTTCTTATACGACTCATTGGCTCTTCATCTATCTTTTGTCTATTGGTTTAGGAGTCGGCCAAGCTGTTACATTAATGCTCAGGCTGGTAATTGATTAGTCGTGGGACTTCATGTACACTTTCATACGCCTGAGGATGTCTCTCCCTCAACCGAATCTCGTTCTTTTTCATTCGTCAATTCAGAATAGCAGATCTGCTCTTTTGAGAGATAAACCCAGTCTTGCAAGCGCTTGCATATCGCATGCTGCTTCTGCAGTGCTATACTGCGCCCACGGATCTTCTTTATTGGCCTCTGCCTGCACCGTCTCCCACTTCGTATCAGACCTGGCGTTAGTATCTCTGTAGCACTACTATTCCGATTGAAAACCGCGATGACAATTTCATCCTCACGTTAACACTTGAAGCGAAGGTTTTTTCTTGTAATAAAGGACACTACACGCACAGTCGGTCCAGGTCATCACTCATTGATCACGGCTCAATCGGCTATGCTCAAGCTTGTGCAGAGGCTCCTTCTACTCTCTATTTAAATACCGCAAGAAAATATCCCGATATCTCATAGTCGATTATAATAGGATTGTAAGTCCAGTTCAGAACGGTCAACATCATAAAAAGAAAGCTGGACGACGCAGCAAAGGAACACAATCTGTCCGTTGCCCGGTAGTTGTCCCCTTCTTGAGTTAAAAGTACACAGTCGCCGCTGAGTCAACTTCACATTATTTTTCGTAATTTAAATTAGGTTTTAATCTTTACTTCATTCAATAAAAGAATTGTTCGTACGTATTTGTTTTCGCTCCACATTGGCTCCGTGTTATGTTACATTCCCTCAGACATGTTCGAGTCTACCTTCCAGTAGTCCTAGCACCTTTATCTTACTACAATTCTCTAGACATGTATTGTTATCAGCTCTTCGTTTGCTATCCCATCTGCAAAAAAATATCGCTGCTAGCCTCTGCTAATGGTAATTTCTACTCGGAAATATGTCCACCGTGAGCGGACGAAATCTTGGGATTATTTCAGAGCAATTATTTTTTTATTTACTATCAAGATGTTTCAATCTCGCTATAATGAGAACACAGCAGTTCCACATCGATAAGATGCTTTAGTGAAGTTTTAGGAATTAGCGAAAAATCATTGTCTTCAAATTGTAATTTTAATAATGTAAATAACAACTGCTAGCAATGATTCTATATTCATAGTTTACTGAAATTAACAAGATAGAAATCAATACTCATTATAGTCTCAATAGTCACTAGCTTGAAACTAAAATCTAATTAATCAGTTTGTCTTCAAGTATCAATCAATAAATCGTAATTATAAATAATAAAGAAGAGTAAATACTAATATAGAATAGATATTTAAGCCATAATCGCTCAATAACTTATAATTACATTACTAATATAAAATTTATATTACAGAAAAACGTTAAGTAATTAGATGAATTCTCAGACAAAAATTTTCAGTGAGTTATTACATCCCATAAGAATATTAGGTAGTGCAAGGTCTCCATCAATACCCTAGATAAATACTATTCCACATTACTTTCGCTGCACCTCGTTCTTCTACATTTAAAATACATGAATCAAAAATATAGATGATAAATAAAATAAATCGGGAATAATCAGTCTCCATCTACTTCTATATTAAGATCAACAATAACAATAGATAGACTAAACTGCATCAGACATTTAATTGCAATGATACTGATATTCCTCAATATACTGCATACCTCGAGTAGTAATAACCTCCTAACATGTTTAGTCAATAATCTCCTCTTATTCCTAAGGACTATTCATGTGTATATAAATATAAAGACCATCGAAAAACATGAATAATGCACTGACTCATATAACGATAGAAAGAAGCATTTATGCTTCCGACGTTCGTCCATATCATCGCCTCTGGTACGAGATTTCAGAACGAATATACGAGCATACTTTATCGAATTACTCATTAACGCTACGCATCCCTATCAAACGTGGCCATAAAATTAAAGTTATATAAAAAACTCAACTGTACAATAGCTTTGACCAGTGCGCATAATATTTTATTATATCCTAATATAGTTCTAGATAAGGCATACTTTTATATAATTATATAGGCACCAAATATCAGTGCTCTGCCGACTCGCTCCGCGCCTGCCTCGAAGTTAAAAATATTCTGTACACCCTCAAATAGTGAAAAATTTCACTCATTCATCTGTTTAGACACAGTTATTATTGTATTAATATTTGATGACCAGTATTATGATCCTGATATTCTAATATTTAGATCTCGTATCCGTTTTTCTTCTTTCTATTCTATACTTAATGTAAAATACTGTTCAAAGTACCTCCGGACAATTTATAACGTTGTGATAATTCATATACCATTAAGTGTGTCTAGTGTCTATGTTTTCTCTAATAAGAAGGAGTTTACCGCATTTCTTTATCTCTCAGGTAAGGTAGAAGGCTAGTAAAGAAGGAGAAGATCTAACAATTTATAAAATTTCACGATTTCTTTTTCGTATATTTTAAATTATAGTTTTATTCTTACTTATTATATTTACAATAATTATATTTTTTTAATTTTAATTTTGGCTTCGTTCTTAAAATAAAGTCATATCCTTAAAAATGTTCAACGTGAGTGGTTCAAAAGCTCAGATTGTTTCAGAAGGCAATAATTTTTGCTTTATTTAAGGAATTGTCCAACTGCACATGATCAATCTATACGAACAGATTTTATGTGAAAGTTGTTTTTTGTTGCGAATATTTAATAATCTTGCAACTATAATTTACTACTGCCAGACGCGAAGTATGCGTGCGATTTCCTGTGTTTCTAAAATATCATATATGACATATTAACCTAATATAAGAATACATTCATCAGTAGAATAATAATAATAATAATAATAATAATAATTAATAATAATAATAATAATAATAATAATAAAATATAATTAAATAATAATAATAATAATAATAATAATAATAATAATAATAATTATCCAATACTCGAATTATTTTAAATATTAATATAAAAAAAATTAAAAGGAAATCATCAAATTTATGTTGCTTAAAATATATATTTTTATTTCCAAAAGATCAATTTCTAAATCAGTGAATTGACATGAGCTCAAGTTCAATTTAACATATTCGTAATAAACTTTATTAAAAGTATTTGAAGTTCTCTCTCTCTCTCTCTCGTCAGCTCACTCGTCTCTCTCGTCTCTCACTCCTCTCTCTCTCTCTCTCACTCTCTCTTCTCTCTATCTCCTCCGAATACAAATCGCTGCTCTCTCTCTCTCTCCTCTCTCTCTCTTCTCTCTCGGTTCGTCTCTGTCTCTCTCTTAAAGTCCAAACTGTGACAAAATCGAGGAAAAAAAAGTTTTAATTTAAAACTTTTTTTTCTGTCGTGTTAATACTTATGAATCTTTCATATTTCATAAGTTAAGGTAATTTATTTATATTTAAATCACAGGCATCAGAATTTTGACAGCCCATATTATTGATATAGAAGAAATTTATAAACCTTGCAA
>JABUQX010108802.1:27500-42500 GCA_015478945.1 Trachelipus rathkii | reverse complement strand
CCAAATTCCTCCAATCACATCTCTCCCTCACCACCCTATTCCTAATCCTATACCTTCTGCTAACCCCACAAACCGCTCTCAACCCCTTCATCTCAAATACTTCCAACTTCTTCTAGGACCTGGCATTCAGCCCCCACGTTTCACACCCATACAACACCGCTGGTACACAAATTTTTTCAAACATACTTATCTTAACTTTTTGTGATAAATCCCCCCCTTTCCATAATTCTCTCAGACCACTCAGAGCTCTCATTCCTTCTCCTATTCTATGTTCTATCTCCTCCTTCATCCCTCCCCCCTTGCCCAAATCCATCCCTAAATCACAAAATGCACTTCTTCCAATACTACACTACTCTTACCTCTAACCCCTCCCCCCTCTCTTTCCTTCTCTTCACACACTCTAACTTTACTCTTACCTGGATTTATTTTAAGCCCCTTTGTCCACACATTCTCTCAAACTCCCTCACCAGATTCCTCAGCCCTTCCGCACTCTTCGCCACTAGGGCAGTATCGTCCGCAAACAATATCATGTTCACTTCCCTTCTATCATTCCCATTCATCAATTCCACCCCCCTCCCCTCCCTCACCATTCCTCTGCAAACACTCTCCATAAACAAATTGAATAGCCACGGCAACATTACACACTGTCTCAACCCTCTCACCACTCCAAACATCTCACTCCCCCCTCCTCTCACACACATTCTACTATTCTTATAGAACGCCCTAATACCTTTACCTAATTTACTCCCTACTCCATATTCCACTCCACATTTCACCTCTCACTCTATCATATGCTTTCTCTAAATCTAAAAACACCCATACACTTTCCTTTCCTCTCTATTTTTCTCACAAGCATCTTTAGTGTAACCACTTGGTCCACCCTCTTTCCTCCCTAAATCCTCCTTGTTCTTCCCCATTCTCCCTCCGTTAAACCTCTACTCTCTCAATCAATATTCTCCCATACACTTTCCTACCACACTTAAAGACATATGCCTCTATAATTCCCACATTCCATCTTACCCTTTCCCCTTATACAGTGGACAAACAACCATCCTCCCAATCCCGTGTGGAACCTCTCCATTCCTCCAACATACATATATTATATATCCTATACAACCATTCTTCCACCCCTATACCTTCCTTCTGCAACATTTCCATTCTCACACCATCCAGACCTGCAGTTCCCTTTTTTTCCTTTATTCAATGCCTAATAATTTCTTCCATTTATTATTTCATCCTCCCCTCCCTCCCACTTCATTCCCCATCCTCACCTCCTGCAAACTTCCTCTACTTAATTCAATAATCCACCAAAATACTCCCCCCACCTCTCCCTCACCCTATCCTCTCCTCCTATCCACTCCCCCTCTCCTCCCTTAATCTTCGTCGCCTCCTTTTTCTTCCTTTTTTATTTACTTCTTTCCAGAACATTTTTCCCCGATTCAAAATTTACCGTCACTTTTCTACACCATTCATCTTTTGCTCTTCTCTTGCCCTCTCCACCGCCCTCTTTGCTTCCACTCTAGCCCTTCTGTATTCCTCCCAACTTTCCTCTCTCCTACTTCCCAACCACTTCACATAAGCCTCTTTCCTTTTCCACCTGTTCACCTCCTCCTCCCACCATTCACTCCTTTCTACTTCTACTTTTACCCACTTTTCACTCCACCTTTTATTTCTGGCCTCTACACATCTTTAAATCGTCCCCTCCACATCCCAATTCCGTCCCTCTCCCGTTTCTCCACCTATCCTCCATACATCTCTCCTAAACTCCCTCTTGCATTCCGTATCCTCTAATTTTTCCACCTTTAATACTCCCTCTCCTCACTCCCTCTCCCTAACCGTAACACTCTCCTCCCTCCTAATCTAGCAACCTGCCAAATAGTGATCCGATGTCCCCCTCCCCGCCCCTCTAACATTCACATCTAATAATCTACCTCTATCCTTCCCATTTACACACACGTAATCCAGTGCCCTCCTCCCCGTTATCTCACTCTTCCATGTATACATATTCACTTTTTTAAACCACGTATTCCCCCACAATCATTCTTCTTTCAACACACAAACTCTGCTGGGCTTCTCCATTATCATTTCTCTCCCCTACCCCAAATGGTCCTATTATTCTTACCACCCCCTCCCTTCCCACTCAAATCCCCAATAGACCAAATTTTATCATTTACCCAGAAACTTTCCCAACACTCATTCAACTCACTTCAAAATCTTTCTCTCTCCTCCTCCCTCGCTCCATTCACTGGTGCATATGCGCATATAATTACCCACATTATCCTCGCACTCACTTGGCTACACATCCTTACCTTGTCCCACATATCTTTCCTCATAACTATTCCCACCCCTTCCCTCGCCCTCACCCTCTCATTCACCCCATCAAAATCCATCTCCCTCTTTCCCTTCAACTTAGTTTCAGTTATCCCTAACACATCCAACCTTTTCTCTTCAAACATTAGCCCCACTTCCTCCCTCTTCAAATCTTCATTTACCCCTACATTCTTACATCACCCTAATTACCTCTCTCCTCCCCATCTTTCCCTTCTTCTAAATATATAACACAGGCTGCTGCACGCTTTAGGATTTAGGCACTTCCCAGCTTCAGGTCTTATAAATACACCCACTAATTTACAATAACGATAAAGGTTAAATAATAATATAACACACAAAAACACAAAAATACTCTAAAAAATATAAAAATATATGAGTATCAAATATAAAATATAAGATTAAAACCTACACTCAATACTTATAATTCACACCCCCGTTCAAAAGCTTTATTTACATTAAATAAAAACTTTAATTTAAATTATTTCAAATAAATATATAATATAATATACATACATATATATATATAATATATATATATATATATATATATATATATATATATATATATATATATATATATATATATATATATATATATATATATATATATATATATATATATATATATATATAAAAGATTAAAACCTACACTCCAATACTTATATTATACACCCCCGTTAAAACTTTATTTATTAATAAAAACTTTATTTAATTATTTAAAACCTATATACATATATATATACACATAAATATATTATATGCTACACACGACCTTTTTCGTGGCCAGCATGTAATTAGCCTTGGCGTCACGATTTCACAGGATCGTGACCAATCAGAGTTATATCACTTCTCTTAACAAAATATTTTCCAAATTTATATTTTTCCTTACACATACACTATTGTACGCTTCTACCAACAGAATCCCTCCTTACAGTAGAATGACTGATAAACGTTTAATTGGAAGTAAACTATGATTGGAACGAGTGAGACGGATCCTCTCAAACGAAGTAGTAAAATTCACACAAGAATAGAATCATAGATTCAATATTAAAAGTTTCTTAAATGGGTTAAGTTTCACTCTTCTCCCGTGAAACGCCGATAACAGTACAGACTCGAGAAAATTATAGTACACTGTTTTAGTCGCGAAATATTTGTCATAAAGATCTCTTCTTATTTTTCAAATGCATAAATTTTACATATACTGCACATTGGAAGTAGAATATGATTGGAGGGCGAGACGAGCTTACAAAGAATAAAAAATAAAAATAAAAATAAATAAGTTCTGACGTGAGAGCACTTTAGCTTACATAACAAATCTACCTTGAGAGTATGGGAAAATTGATCCTTTTTGATAATACACACAAGAATAGAATCTTAGATTCAATATTATAAGTTTCATAAATAGGTTAAGTTTCACTCTTCTTCCGTGAACGATTAAAATATACCGACTGGAGTAAAAAAATAGTACATCGTTTATTAGTCGATAACTATTTATCAAATGCCAAGACAAATCCTGCTATGTTTATAAATTGGAAATGTCGTAAAATAATAGAATCTTAGATTCAATATTAAAAGTTTCATAAATAGGTTAAGTTTCACTCTTCTTCCGTGAACGACTAAAATATACCGACTAGAGTAAAAAATAGTACATCGTTTATTAGTCGATAACTATTTATCAAATGCCACGACAAATCTTCTAGTGAGAATGGAGGAACAGAGAGTGGTTAGGAGAGTTTGGGAGGCGGAGGGGATAGGGAGGAGAGGAAGGGGGAGACCAAGAAGGAGGTGATGGATGGAATAAAGAGATGCTGGAGGAGGGAGGGATTGAGGGAGGGAAGAGGGTAGGGTGTTAGCGGAGCGATAGACGTGGGGTGGAGGAGGTGGGCTTGGGTGCGAGATGCAGGGGCACAGGTGTGAGTGAGGAAGGCTGCACGTACCACTACCGCTAAGGCGGCCTTCATTAGTAAGAATAAATTTAAAATAAATAAATATATATATATATATTATAATATATATATATATATTATATATATATATATATATATAATATATATATATATATTATATATATATATATATATATATATATATATATATATATATATATATATATAGTTACTATTTATCGATCTAACGATAGAGTTAATAAAATCTTGTAAATGAAAGATGTTATTGCAGCGCAAAAATTCATTTGCTTTAGTTGCTTCTTTCCTCTGTATAATCCAGGTTGAGATAAAAAGAATGACCCTGATTGATTTCTTTTTATTCCTCTTTGGGTCTTAATGGCTTTAACTGTTGTCAAGGAATGATTAGTTTCCTCGTTTATTATCTTCTTTTAGCCGTGTATGACAAACGTTTAAGAGGCAAGGGAATAAAACAACTTTACAACTTATGGGTTATTTTATTGTGAAGTTAGTATATGTAGTATATTATATAACATATTATGTAGCATTAGTGGTTCGGAAATTTGCGTAATGATTGTCAGCTGCTGAAAAGTTTTAATTTTTCGTTAAAAAAAAGTTTAAAGTAAACTTTATTCTTATAGAATAATTATAGCTATTCTCATTATTGATTACGAAGAGCATCTTTAATTTTGAATATTGAATAACAAAGCTCAAAGAGCACTGAATTAAATTCTATGGAAGGTTTTTATTTATCAGAGAAGTTTTATCAAATTCTGCGACTTAGCTAAAAGCAATTAAAAGAAATTTAAATGAAAAAAATGGAGTTGATTTCTAATATCTTTAATTTTAATCACACTCTTTGAGTATGGTAAGCAAAATAAAACAAACGTGTTCAATATATATATATATAATATATATATATTATATATAGTATATATATATATATATACTATATATATATATATATATATATAATATAAATAATATATATATATATAACATATATATAATAAATAATCTATAATAATATTTATAGATATAGATAAAATATATATAATATATATATATATATATATATATATATATATATATATATATATGTGTGTGTGTGTGTGTGTGTGTGTGTGTGAGTGTATGTGTGCTTCTCTTCCTCTTATTGTAATCATGACTGAACAGCCGCACAGATTCCAAGAATTTTAACAATTTCCCCGACCAGAGCCATAGATCACTAAATGAGGTGTTGTTTAGGCATGTAATGTGTTGCATGAGAAACGAAAGTCTTGGGAGATCTTCTGGGTCATGAAATTCTGTGGATCAAATACGAGTTAGGTATGCAGAACTTGTATGGTGGCATGAGCATGCATTTTATTTATTTATTAATCTGCATATATGCCAGGAGTTAGATTAGATCTGAGTCCAGGAAAGGTAGCACCGATCTAAGCGAAAAGTCTTTCCAACTTTAAAATAGTAAATTCTTGTGTGTTTTTTTGTGCTAAAAATGAATCTGACATTTAAAAACCATCACCTATCTCTCATTTTCATGAAAAATATTAATTTCAGTTATGAATTTGTGAAAAATTCCAATAAAATTTGAAGAACACCAAATTATGTTCTATTTAATATTTTAATTTTTCACAAGATTTATCAAATTCTTATCAAGCTCGGTTGTAAAATAAAAGCCCAAGATAAATCATGATCACTACACATTTGCTGCATGTAATTCGTGTGCAGTAAATCTCCGTGGTTGATTAAATGATAAAGTATAGTCAATGCCTTTCGTCGTTCTCAAGATATGGAAAGAACATACCAACCATGTAAGTGATTGTTATTTCTGCATGATGCTTTTCCTTCAAGAAGTAATGTCGAAAATAAAGAAGAGGGAAATCGTCTATAAAATATACTATCAGCTATAAGACCAGTGCACAAGAAGATGATCTGCCTGTTTCTATCCCAAAAAAATATAACGTTCAAGGGTCTGATAAAGACAGGGAGGGTATTTGCGAAGAGCATCCTAAGTCTTTACATCAAGATCCTAATTTTATACCAGAATCAACCTCTCCAGCAAGCCACATAAAATTTCGCAAAATGGACTAAATAATTCAATTCGGATCTGGAGTTACCCAAAAAAGATTCAAATTTGATTAAAGTCTTCGAGATTACAGGGAAAATTTAGAAGCAGAAAATCTGTTTTCCAAAACTTGACATAATTTTGTAAGATTTGTAGCAAGGAAGCAAATCTTAATGGAAATTCATTTCGGTGATATCTTTAAGAATGGAGCATAATCCACAAGACTGGAAACTTTTCATAGACTCGTCTAAGTTAAACTTGAAAGCAGCTTTCCTTCACAATAGAAATTCACTACCACCTATTCCTGTAGGTCATGCAGTACATATGTAGGGAGCTATAAAAATATGAATTTGTTTCTTGAAAACTTTAAATATGAAGACAATAAATAGCAGATATGTGAAGATCTGAAGATTATTGCCATCTTATTCGGAATACAATTAGGGAATACCAAGTTTTGCTGTTTTATTTGAAAAAAATGGGACAGTCGGGATAGGTCCTCACACTACGAAAGAAAACACTGGCCTAAAAAGAAACTGATGGAGCCTGAAAAAAAGAATACCCGGTACATTTCCTTAGTTTCCCATTATAAAATCTTATTACCACATTTGCATATTAAACTCTGGCTAATGAAGAATTTTGTGAAGAAATTCTTTCATGTATTTAAGGAGAAAATTCCCATATCTGTGTGCTGCTAAGGTAGAGGAGAGAATCTTTGTTGGTCTGCAGATTCATCAACTGTTTAAGGATGAATCGTTTGATAGAGTAGCTAAAGGGAATGAAAATGCAGTTTGAGAAGCCTTGACAACTTGATCACCTGACAGCTTGACAACTACTTAGGAATCGAAGAGCTGAAAACTACGATGTAACTGTTAATGAACTTGTGACAACATCCCGAGAATTAAGTTATAATACAAAATACACTTACTCATTCCTATATTGACTTTATTCCAAGCGATTGTGGTAGGGTGAACTTCCACCAAGACATTTCAGCGATGGATAGAAGGTATCAGAGCAAGTGGAATACCTCAATGATTGCAGATTAATGCTTGAATATGGCAAGAAATGGTCAGAAGTTGACTATAAACGACAAACAGAAATGCTCGAGATATTAAGTAAGCGTTCCTTATGTATCTTTAAATGAAAAGTGGATAGGTTGGATTTCCATAAATATCCTGAAACCAAGAGCTAATACAGTTTTTTAACGTCACATTCCGTTTTCTCGCCCCTCTTTTTTTGGGATTTCCCTATTTTGGTAAAGAAAAGAGACAAAAAAATATTTTTTGTTGAATTTATGTTTTTCGTTACAGGTTAGTTTCTGCAATTGGCGAGAGTGATGAAAAGTTTTTATGAGGTCTGTTTCCGAGTGTTTCGATAAGTATGTTTAATGCTTTTGTTGATATGGTTATTGTAGTGAGAGTTGTTTTGTGGGAACTATGTTGTTGTAGTAGCGAGCAGATGAAGAAGAGAACTTTCATATTGAGTCATGAAGGTTTCATACATATATTGTGACACGATCGTGAAATGATATCTTCCCTGTGAAAATGTACCCATCTTATGTGAGGGGTATTTATTAGAAGCATTTTTGTTTCATCTTTGTAAATGATGGATAGGAGTAGAGGGGACAGCATGTTATTGCTCTCAAAACTCTGTTTTTGCATAATGTTCTGTTACATTTCTATATTGAGCTTGATGTGGCTGAGTATTTTATTGATAATCTTTTAACCTATTTATAAAATGACGTTATTGAGAATTAGGTTACACTGGAAGTTAATATTCCAATATGCTGAGAATTTGATTTATAATGTAATAGAAGAAAGTCATAATAAGTGTGTGGCTAATGTGATCCCAAGATTTTAAATTATTGTTACAGAAATATGGACATTGTTGAGGATTTTTAGTGCAATTTTTAATGTTTGTAATCAGAGTGAAATAAAACTTTTGGGGGTAACTATCATTCGGTTTCTGAAAAAATAGGTGTTTGTATGGTTGCATGAACTTTTAGATTTCTGTGGTGGTTGTTGTTTTGGTAAATGTGTTGTATGAGTATGTTATTACTTTTGTGTATGGAGATTAGAGAATGGACAAGTTACTGGTAACAAGGTTGGAAATGAGTGAAGTGAAGATGAGGAAATGCGAAACTCCATTTCTCAGATTGACAATTTTCGAGATGGTTTTTATTAAACATACCCAATATAACCAGATTGGGTCTGAAATCAAATTTGTTTATCGTCGTTCTTTATGCTGGAATGAAAATTTTTCATGAATAATGATATATCTGTTATTGGGCCATACGTTTGTTTACGTCAATATCTGTGAGGATTATTATTCCAAACAGAGATTAGTTGAGTAATATAATCGTTTTGTTGATCATATTTTCTTATTCCCTTTTAGAAATAAAAGGAGTAATTGTATGAAGTTTTAAGTACATGAATCTTTCTAAGAGGTTGCCAAATTTATTTCGAAAAATTATTTGAAATATTAAGCATAAGTTGTAATATATACATAATTATACAATAGAGTTTGTAATAACATTATTTCAGTAAAAGAATATGAACACTACCACGACGACATTGACCTCTCTTCCCGTTAGTTGCCTAATTATCTCCATAAAAAGAAGTTCTTTTACCAAGCAATAAACCATACATAAGGAAAACTTAAATCCGGATGTAACGCTTTCGATAGTAATTTAATAATACCAAATTCGATTTTCAGTTTAGGGCGTTTCGGGATCGCTGAATCATTTTCCGAGGTGTTTGTATTCTGACCAAATATTAAGGACACTATAAAGCAACGAGAGTGAATATTACATATACCTGGGTAGGAGAATGAGATTCATTCAATCATATTTTGTGAAACTAATAAGACTATACCACAATCTGAGCCTAAAATCTATCGAGCTTACTGAACAAACAACCAAAAGATAAATACATATTCTGCTCCTCGAGAAAACAAAATCAATGTAAGTGAGCTCTCAGAAGAAAATCTTTGCCGCCAATCAAAAAATCGCCATACATGAGTATACTATATGGGGACACAAAAATATTTTCGCGAAGCAGAAAAAATAAATGTTTACATGGAGGGAGTGTTGTTCAAATCTGATTCCGACTTATGCAAGCATTTTGTTTAGCTTTTAGAATAAAATTAACTTAGATATTTCGAACTTAGAAAAATTTTGTGACAATAAGATTAAAACAGAAACGAAAAAATATCGATAAAACTGGTAGCAGAAATACAATTAATACTTTTCTGATAACATTTAGCTGTATTTCATTATATAGTAGGAATATGACTCCTGTGGTATATATATAAAAATTTCTTTGAATAAACATTATCTTAAACTTTGTATAAAAATTTCAAAATATAATATATTATAGTGACTTATAGTGTATTTAATTTTTGCCTATAAGATTATGATAATTTGAAAAATTACAATTCTTCCAAAATAATAAATTATATATAACTTAAGATATTTTTTTGATAATATAAAATATAAAGTATACTCTAATTTATTCCAAAAATTCAAATATCCACTACCATACTAATATATTTGAAATAAAATACTTAATATATATAAATATTTTCATCAAAAAAGAGTAGTGGCAAACACCTAGAATTTCTTTTACCGAACTTTCTATAGATCCGTACAGCCGCATGTCCGCTCTCAAATGAGCTGCAAAATTTTACACCAAGTAATAACCTGTTGACGATGTTATCTTTTATCAGGAAGTGATGACAGTGGAGTTCAACGTTCTTAATGAATTAAGAACGGACTTTGCACGTTGCAGGAATTCTTAAATAACCAAAAGTTTCATAACAAATTTTTCTGACTACTGAGACCTCTAGGTATTAATGAAATATAATGAAATAATAAAAAGTTAATAGCTTTATGATGTCTAAAATCTCAAGAATATACTAAATAATAATGAAATAAAAGAAATATAAGTTTTATTTTTAAAATGAATTTATATAATATATACTGAAAATATAATTTTAGTCTTCTATTTATTCGTTTTTAATAATAAAACCTCTGCATAAACCAAATCTCTAATCCTCCTTAAATAACTCCTAGTACACATTAATTTTTCCTTAATATATATATAAATGACCGATAGTAAAAATACTATGATTTATTTTAATAACTGACTGAGAATGAACATATGTATCCTCTCAATCAAAAGCCAAATCTCACTAACATTCTCAGCATTAATTTATTTGATTACTTAATCACTAGTCAATATCTAAAATCAATTATGTGTAAAAAACAAATATATAAACTCCTAGATATTTTTAAATTTAGAGTATCTATTCTAATATCTTATTATAAATTATCTATTCTAGTTATATACTATGACCACATAATAAAAATAAATTCCAGTCATAATTTTACACGTCAAATTAATTAACTTCAATTATTTTGTAAATTAGTTCGACAATTGCAGTTATTTTTATTTTATAATATAATTAATTAATATAAATAATAAAATATACTTATTATTATAATACAAACCTTGCTTAATCTATTTCAAATTTGAATATAAAATAAGTTTTTGAATTAAGTGAAAAACTATTTTTAGATAACATATATAAATAGTATATATATGTATTTATATATATAATAAAAGTATTGTATAAGTTCTTAGTAAATATTTCTAATAACCATAGACCATTTTTAATAAAACTAAATTATTCGAAATATAGAATAAAATAAATAAATAATTAAATAAGTAAATAATTTATATAAATGTTAATTGAATGAATTAATAGGAGTAATATATAATTATAATTAATATAATGAAAAATAATAAATATTAAATATTTCTAAATATAATTAAATAATAAAAATTTGATATTAAACTAAAAATCATATAATATTATAATGAATAATATTAAAAAATAATGCTTTTCTTAAAATGCCGAAGAATAAAAAATTTAGGTAAATACAAAAATTGCCGAAAATGACGAATATGAAAAAATAAATTATGAAGAACATTCATTGGCATTATTAATTACTGTCATTATTATTAGCATCACAGGTATATTCATTAACCTACGCTAAGAAATAATATATTTAAATCACTAATAATAACTATATATATAGTATAAATATATATCAATGTACTTAAGCAAACTGATCCTCCATTTGTATTAAACATATTACTATATATAATAAATAGTTCAGTCGATCTTTACGCCAGGATGCTGATGTTCTATAAGTAAATTAGTCCAAAGCTCTCGTTAGTCCTAGGGCAGGTTAGGTTAACTGATAATACTATAATAATTATATATGATGCTTTGCACCATATATAATAAAAATGAATTAAATATAATAATATATTTAGATGAATATTTTAAAATTGCATTAAATATAATTTATGTAATTTAACATAATAAAATTGATATTAATATACTATACGAATATATTATAATATATATATATATTATATATGGTGATGTTTTATCAGATATATATACTATATATACTTATATATAATAAATTATATTTAATTATACTATATATATATATCGAAATATATTGCATATAAATTAATAATATATTTAGATTCTGAATATTGCATAATTTATACGTACTCATGAAGTATATTATGAATATATTATATAATTAATTATATAATTATATATATATATATTATATATTATATATATATATTAATATATGATATGATCATATATATATTATTTAAAACTATAAGATATAATCTAAACGTTCTGTTTTATCAAAAAATATTCTGATAAAATTTCTTATATATATATATACTATATATATATATGAGTATTATATATATATATATATATAGTATATATATGTACAGTTCACGCTATTTGGTGGCTTTGTACCAGATGAATTTTTATTGTGGAAAGTCTGATGCTGATTAGTTGAACAATATATATTGATATGCTGATTTAATGAGATCAATCATATATTGAACTATTTAAAAATTAATGAACTTTTAATTTCTATATACATACTAATATCACTCCATTAAACTCAATAATTATATATATATATATATAATGAACATATTTGATTTTGTCAATTATAGTAAATCGTATTATTTCACATTTATGTAATATTTTATTGAAAAATGATCCACAAATATGAATTATAATTCTTCATATAATCTTTCATTAAATTAACGTTTGATATCTATATTTATGTAAATATTTATAACTTATTAAAGAATAAAGATAAATTAAAACATGAACAATAGTATTAGTCAATATACATTTCTCTATTAAAGGAAGTATAGATCATATATAAGCCAGTAATAAATATACCTAGTGACTGATATAGGTATATTTAATTCTTATAGAGCTGCAGTTTTTATAGGCTAATAAACCGCTATAAATATTATATATTAGAAATACAAACTACTAGGGTCTTAAATACCCTGAAATAAATTTATCTTATGAATACTTTCATAAATATTTCTAATCTATATAAGCTAGTATATATATATATTAATATATATATTATATAAATAATTATATATATTAGTATATATATATAATATATATATATATATATATATATATATATCATATATAAAGTATAACAGGCTCTCAAAAAAGTTAATGAGTCAGTTTTTGATAGTAAAAACCTGTCGTATAACTCCAGTAAAAATGACCTAAGAAAAGACTTAATACAATAAACTCATATATATATATATATATATATATAGTAATATATATTTATATATATAATACTATTGATCAAGCCCGATTCTATGAGTAGTGCGTTCCAGAAGTTTGATCGGACTTATAGTAGAAGGAAAGTATTCATAAGCTCAATGCAGCCCTAAATATCGGCATTTACCTAGCGATTACCTAACGTGAATATGAAGAAGGTAGATCGATCAGTCCAGTCAGCTTGATAGTATGATATCCAGATATCTTTAACGGGACTAGATAGTAATAACTAAGGATCTGAATGTATATACTCGATAGTAAAGGATCTACATATAGAGTATATACTGAAATATAAAATGATATACCTTACAATTACCTAAATCCGAGAAAGATAAGGCTTATTTATTTACTAACTTTCCATATAAGTTGAAGTAAAATTAAAATACAAAATAAAATAATTCAAAAATTAATATGAGTTACAAATTATTTATATGAGTTGAGATATCTAAAGCCAACAATATCGTACCTTATCGGAATGAATATTTACGACAATCATTGCTCCGAAAAGTTGTGTCGATTCTAATCCGCATCACATATAACGGCCGCTCCACACGACTAGATATACCGACTCACAAGGGACGAGCTCCAAAAGGAACATACACAGTATACTAAATCCCCGTGCGTATATCTAGCGGAAGGATGACAAAGTCTCCTTCAGGATTATGCCGTACTCATGTACTGGTGTGACTGGCTATACTCAAAAAAAGGTTTTTCCGCTCTCTTTTGGCTAACGCACCTCTATAAATTATTGAATAGAGATCACAGGAAAATATGTTTACTTTATTAAGAATTTTATTGGTTACCCATATTAATAAAATAACGAAATATTAATTAAGATGTTTATTTTAAGTTTATAACTATAATGTATATACTTATTAATATGTCAAAGGCTCATTCAATCGGCCAATAATCAATACTTCCTATAAAAATCCATCTTCACACGATAGGAAATTACCATATAATATATTAATATAACATTTTATAATTGTATTTCTAATAGACGGTAAGATCGACCAATAAAGTTTTCTTCATCTTATACAACAAACTGTTAAAGTTAAAATATAAATTTAATTGTCTTTTACATTCGAAAGGCTATGGTGCAATCTATATATATATCTAATTACTGAGTCTCGTCATATAACCAAATATTATGATAAGTGAAGAAAAACTTATTATAACAGTCAATTAGTGAGATAAAACAATTTGACACTATGATTTAACACAATACTACATCGTTAAAGAAAATTATCATAATTCCCACACAAATATAGCATACAATCCTCCATAAAAAATAATAATATTTCACCGATAACTTCGTTTATGATATAGTTCTAATTATTTTCATCAACAAAGGATAACAAATAGTTATGGAGAGGCCCCCACTAGGAATAAGAAAAAATTACAGGCTCACCACGAAAGTCGGCCAAGAACTGAGTCGTTCCTCTGCAACGTCCGTGAGAGGTTCATTATGACCCAACTGGGGGCGCAAACTTTACCGAATCGAAAGAGAGAGAGAGAGGGAGAGGATAAATATGACCTATATACAAAAGCAAAAGCAAACTCAAGAATAGAGAAATAGTGTGAATAAAAACGGAATCAAGAGAGCTTGTCCCAGATCTGAGTGTAATATGTATGTATGTATGTATATGTATGTAACAATATATATAATAATAATAATATATATATATGTAATAATAGCAATAATAATATTAATAAATAATAATAACCAATAATAATAATAGTATATATATATAATATATATCTTCTATCTTCTTCTTCAATAATAACCTTAGTGACCTTGGTAAACTAAAGAAGTTACCCGCATCATATCTCGAAAACTAAGATAGGTACAAGAAAACTGATAACATATATGGAATCAGCGTATGAAATTTGTACGGAAAATGAAAAAAAAAATTTTTATTTTTTTTTTTTATATCTCCAAAACTACGACATAGAAGAAAACTAATATCATATATGGAATTAGCGTGT
>JABUQX010108802.1:0-22500 GCA_015478945.1 Trachelipus rathkii | reverse complement strand
AGTGTAAAAGGATATTGTAAAGATATGTTGTTTTCAGTGAGAAATTGTTCAAGTAAAAAGAGTGTGAAATTGACAGGCACTGATGTAAACAGAGAAGTGACGTCAAAACTTACTAAATGGTGAGAACGAGGGTTAATGTTATGTGTTTTGGATATGAAGTGCTCAGTGTTTTTAAATGGGATTCGAAATCTTACCTATTAACGGTGTTAAAGAAGTTAAATTAAACCTCAGCATATATATATATATATATATATATATATATATATATATATATATAAATAATATATATATATATATATATATTCATATATATATATAAAAATAAAATATAATATATATATATAATAATATATAATAATAATATGGCATAATAATAATAATATATGTAATAATAATAATATATGTAGAAAAAAATATATTTTTCAACCAACTCCATGAATAAATTGCTTATAAGCAATTTATTCATGGAGTTGGTTGAAAAATATCATTTTTTCCCCAATCCTAACTTTGCAGGTTTACATTGGTTCAGGTACGTCGATGACGTGTTTTGTGCTATTCCTATTAATAAAAACCCTCAGGATATTCTGACATTTATCAATTCTTATAATACCAATCTACAATTCACTGTAGAAGTCCCTATCAATAATTCATTACCTTTCTTGGATGCCTTGGTGAAGTAGGATGACACTGGTAACTTAACATTTTCAATATATAGAAAGAAAACTTCACAAATTAACTACATGCATTGGTATTCCTTTCATTGCTTCAACACGAAGGTAGGGACCCTCACATCTTTGTTTTTACGTGCATTACGAATTTGTTCCCCCTCAAATCTACAGACTGAAATCAATTTTTTATTTAACACTTTTAAGAATTTACAATATCCTCTCTCCATAATCAATAGAGCTTTAAAGAAAGCAAAAGCAAATTTCTACCACTCTCATAACCAGTTACCTAAAGAAAACACCACCTATCTGGCTGTCCCATATCCTCTACCAAATTGCATCAGGAAGGTTATTCCGAAGAGTATCGTTACCACCCCATCGAATGCCCTACCCCTTAAAAAAGTTTTAAAACCTAACAAATTTGCAAATAGCCCTTATTCTCACTGTATATATAGCATTCCTTGCTATAACTGTAGAAGTATTTATGTGGGAGAGACAATTGACTTTAAAAGAAGAAATGACCAGCATAAATACGATCTCACATACAGTAAGCAGAACTCAGCACTTACGCATCATAGATCGACGTTTAATCATAAAATCAATATCAATAACATGGAACCCATCATTAATGTCTCAGATAATAACAAGAGGAAAATGATAGAATCATATTGCATTGTAAATAGTAATAACTTTAATAAAATAGCAGGTGAAATGAATATAGACGTGACACAAAATTTAATGATGAAAAGTACAAAATTTTTCAAGAATATCGATAAAAAATTAGATCATCAACAACCATCCAACTGAAAAATTGTTTCATACTTCAGATTCTTCTTTAACGCAGGAGCTTCCTTTCAATTCAACATCCCACCTGAACTGGCCGTTACTATGGCGGCGAAAGCTAGTGGAATTTAATATAATTTAGATATGTAAATAAATATGTGTAATTGTGTGTATTGATGTTTTGTGTTAACACTCGATTTTATGTATTATTTTAAAATTAAAAAGTGACTTTTAAGTGTGTATTCATAAGGGCATTCCAGTCAAATAAATATTAGAAAAAATAGAGTCTGAATTCTATAAATAGTCAAATATATATATATATAATATTATAAAAAAAATATATATATATATATATATATATATATATATATATATATATATATATATATATATATATATATATATATATATATATATATATATATATATATATATATATAATGGTACTTTTTGAAAGAGTGGGGTAGCAAATTTTTACAATAAAATGATCTGGGTTGAATGTAAAAATTTGCCACCCCTTATATATATATATATATATATAGTAATATATATAACCTTAACATATATATATATATATATATATAATAATAATAATATAGCAATAATATATATAACTTATATATGCTGCTGTAGCATAGCCTTAGCACCAGCATATGCTGCTAGCTGCTGCTGCTGCTTCTTGTTAACAAAGATCAATCACAGAATCAAAACAAAAAATTAAAGATTAAAAATTTATAGACTAACTAGTTAACTACTTTTTAATTTCTCACATTCATGCCATTATGGAATTATGGAATTATGAAATTATGGAAGTTCGACAACTTTTAAATATATTTTATTTAAAGTTTGTTTCTGAAGGTACAGATAGCTAATTGAAACATTAAATTTAAAATATTGAGAAGCTTAGTTTGTCAATTTTTGAACACCGGAAAATGATAGTGCATTTTTCTATATGGAACTTATGTGATGCCATGGTTTCAAGAGGTGGCAAATCCTCAAAGCATCAAACAACAACAGGGATGTTAAACCACCCCTGAGGACTAAACATAATGAATAATACAAAAGAACAAGAGCTTAAGAAATCTATATCAGAAGAAAATTAGACTTCACCAACGAAGCTGGTTCAAGCCACAAAATCAAAAACTTAAACCGGCATCAGCAAACTTTATTTAAAAATTAAAACTATAGAGAAAAAGAAATTATAGGATATTAACGACCACAGATCTAAAGAATCTCACAAATTAATAGGAGAGATGCTTGCTACAGACATACAGTCATATTCAGCTGTTGATAATTATGGTTTTAAAAGGCTTATGATAATGGCTGCTCCAAATTACTCTAACTCAAGCAGAAGATATTTTTCTGTTGTTGTTCCTGATATATATGGCAATATATTAAGTGAATTAAAAAATAACCTGCTACCAGCAAACCAATATCTCTAACAGAAGATGTTAAGACATCTACTGCAATTAACACAGTTCATAAGCCTAACAGCACAATGGTTGAGTAAAGATTTTGAGTGTCAAAGTTCAGTATTAAGAGTGAAACATTTTCCAGGAGCACATTCAACTCTAAATATTAGTTTGCAGTCTAGACAGTTTCAGCATTCCTTTGCAAATGATCCAGGTTGCTTTGCGAGACAATGATGCTAACATGGTTACTGAATTATGAGAAAGTGGGCTAAAATCTTTGTCTTGTTTTATTCATTTTCAGCAGCTTGTCATTTCAGATTCGATATTTTCTCAGCAGTCAGTAATTGATATCATTACTACTCAGCTAAATCATTCAGGATTAACAATGAGTAAATTTGAAACATTACAATCCCAACTTTGGGTAGTGAAACACAAACTAAAACAAGATGGAACAGCACATTATACATGTTGGAAAAGATGTTAGAACAAAGACAAGTTATTGCTGCATACAGCTCACAACATAATGAACCCAGTATAAGTCAATATCAATGGGGTATCATTGAGAAGTTTATAGTTTATACACATATTACACATTACACATATCATACACATAAGCCTTTTGATGAACTAACAAAAGAATACATCAATAGAAATGCAAGAGCCCTCATGATCATTCCATCAATTTTAGCCATTAACCTTTTTTTGGAAAAGGTTCTTGATACAGAAAAAAATGTAAAAAAAACCAAGCGAGTGCCAACTTCAGTGGCCTTTTAACATTTGCAGCTACTCTACTTGAATCCTCTAATAAAAAAGATTTAACAGCTACCTTGAACACGAAATGTTATTCATAACAACATTTTAGATCCAAGGTTTAAAATTAACTATGAAAGTGAAAGAAAATGAATTTGCTCACATAAAAGAATGGATCCATCAAGTTCTTGGAGAATTTATAAGAAGCCCTAACCCTCAATCATCTGATAATGAAATTGAAGAAGCTAGTACTAGTATACTAGTAGTTGGTTTCATGGTCTTTTAAAGTATATGTCTAAGCGATTGTCTTACAGAGTTGGGAAAGAAGAAGGAATCTTCTCTTATGAATGAAACAGGCATGAAGGGCTTAACTTTTCAAATACAATCAGAAAATAAGAGGAGACTTACAATTGAACAAGAAATAAATTCTTATTTTATCAATGTCGCAGATCCTTTGAAATTGTGGAGAGAAAATAAATCATGTTTCAAGAATTTGGAAAAAAAAATTAAAATTAAAAATTAAAAATTAAAAATAAAAAATAAAAATTAAAAATTAAAAATTAGATTTAAAAATTAAAATTAAAATTAAATTAAAATTAAAATAAAAATAAAATAAAATTAAATTGAAATTAAAATTAAAAATTAAAAAAAAATTAAACCTTTCAGCTCCATCTTCATCAGTTGAAAGCGAAAGCATATTCAGTACCGGCGGCAATATCTGTGAAGCTAAGCGAATTAAGTTAGCAGCAGAAAATGGAGAGATGCTTATGTTCCTTCACTATAATATTCCACGTTATAATTTGGATAAGTTTTGAAATTTTAAATATTTTTAGTTCATTGATTGTAATTTTTCTTTTGTGATAATCAATTTTTTTTTTACTTTAACATGCCATATTCTAATTCATTTACTAAGCCTTTTTGCTTTGTTTAATCTGTAAAATTTTTCTAATCAGGCAGTTCAATAATCAATACTTAATTAAGTACTATATGCAAATTATTACATAATTAGCTGTAAATCAAATAATAAATAAAAAAAAAAACATTTAAAGGCATAACTTCAGCCGAACAAGTAGCCTGATGAGCCATGTGGCGAAAGTGAAATGCCTTTCTGTTTTCAATGCCGAATCGCATACAAAAAACCGAATACCAAATATTCAGCAGAAAGGCCGAATAGCCCGAATTTCGAATACTTAACGAATATTCGGTTGCACCTAATAATAATAATAATAATAATAACCTTAATAATATATATATATATATAATATATATATATATATATATATAATATATATATATATATATATATATATATATATATATATATATATATATATATATATATATATATATATATATATATATATAATTTAGGGCGTGTCAATTTGGAGGACAAAAATAAAAATTCGTGTTTTTTGTGAATGAGGGGGTCCAAAAATGTGCCTTTTGATGTGTAATATCCTAATTTAAAAGGTTTTCCTTATTCATAAACATTTACCTTGGTAAATTTGCGCTTGATTATAATGTATATTGAAATTTCCGAAAAAGGGGATAACTTAATATAAACTCCAAAAAAATTTTGCTCAAAAAGTGGTTTAATGAACTCAAAACAATTTTATTTATATTTTGTCTCTATTATCAAACACTGAAAACACATTGTAAAAAATGTAAAAAGCTTCAACCAACAATATTCATCAAATCTTGCTTCGATTCATTCTTAGACATCATTCTTCTGCTTGCTTCCTGGCCTCTAATGAATCCTTCTCGTTTCTCATGAGTATACACTTTGCCAGAAGCCTCTGTTACTTGTTTCACACACCTCTCTATGGACTGTCCATGACATGGCCACTTTGGAACTTGCATTGACTCTTCAACAAACTTTCTTATTTCTGATATTTTGAGTTTACAAGTAAGTGGAGGTTCATATACTTTTTCTGACCAGTCTATCAGTTCCAAAAAGGAAGTTGCATTTGGATTTATTGCAGGTGTTTTCCTAGGCCGAACAGATAGGTCTCCTGGTGTATCATCATCTTCATTCCTTAATTCAATTATCTTCTGGACCCCTGCTTTCCTTTCTTCTTGGTCTTCCGAGCATAAAAGTGTCTGAAGCACCATTTCACTAAATGCGAACCACGATGAACGTTGGATTGTTGGCAAAACAATATCTGCTACTGCCTTCTTCTGAGATTTTAGGAGCTTCAATTGATAAAAAATGTGGCGAGGTCCTTCCACCCAAGAGAATTTCGATTTGATTGTAAACCAGCAGGGATAGTAAACGCCAACAATGTATTCCACAAGCAGTTGTAACGTCTTCAAGTTGTTGCCTTTAAGGCCATGTTTTGAAACCCATATGCGACAAATCCTATTTGCAGTTGTTAACCACCGAGAGTGGCTTACAGGACCAATTTCTAATAATGCCAGATCAGTTGGAAGTACACCTGTCCTTATGGCCTGAGTTATCCTGTAACCATAAGCCTGATCTGTAGAGAGATCTTTGACAAAAGTGTCACTCAATGGAACCAAAGGCTCTGGAAAGGATATTCTGACAAATGAGGGATTGATTTCTAGTTCTGTTGCAGTATCAAGCATGTTGCCAATCTTACCACTCCACTTGTTGTTAGACAAAGTTTTTCCATCCAACTCTGTGATCAAGTGCCGCAAAGTTAGCTCATAGTATGAAAAGCACAAACCAACCAGATGAGTTTACGATTCAGCTTTGCCTCAACCCAATGCATGACTCCTCCTTCCCAACCAGTGTTAACATTCGTTGAGTCACCACCAATAGCCTGCAAACTTTTATCAATGTTGTTTTTCTTTAAGAAATCCACAAGATGGTTAGCAATAACTTCAGCAGGTTTCCTTTTCGTTAAGTCTTTCTCTGGAGTAAAATGGCAAAGATACCTTCCACCTGGCTCACTGCAAACAGTGTAATGCTCTTCTTTCACAATACTATTTGTAACAGAACTTTAGTGGAATCTTTGTGTCCATCAAAGAAGATACATTCAATATTGCCTATCCGGCATCGAGCATGAAATTCGTCATCAAGTGATTTCATGACTTTTTATTGTGCCCCTTTTCACTTTATTGTGATCAACCACAAGTCTCCCTCTCCTTCAGTAATTAATCCAGCATCCAAAAATGCAGCTGTTGTAATGGCAGCTGTAGCACGTAGACCGACACCATACCTAATACTTTGCAATGCAACATTGCGCAATTGTAATGTATTATACTGACTTGTACTTGAAGTAGAAGGTACATCAAAATCATCACATGAATTTTGCAAAGGATCTTCAGATTCTTCATCTGTAACATCAGTTGGCTCTTCATCTTCGTCGGAGAAAAGAACTTCATTTGGTTGTAATGTTAACTCTTCCTTCCTTTTCTGCTTATATTCAGAAATTCTTCTTAATTCATCTTCTTGCCTCTTCTGCTTTTTAATTTGTCTTCTGTGATCAGGTAGATCTGGTAATCCAATTTGATGCTGTCCAACAGATCCAACCTTCTCTCTTTGACTATTAATAAACACTAGTTCTTTGACAGGGATCTTCATATCCTTAGAACAAGAGCAGGAGATGTGCACTTCATGTTTACAGTCAGCACCACCTGGACATGGACCCTCAAATTCTGAACATAGCTTAATTGAGGATGTCAAAGAGCTTGTCTAACGTTGCTATGAAAGCCTCTTTCAATTCCAGTTTTCCTCTGCCAAGTGATATGTTTTTGGCCTTTTCCCAGTTTTCTTCTATCTTCTTCAGGACTGTGACTCTCGAATTTAAAATTGGCACCAGAAAACAACTATGATAAGAAGGCACTTCTTTAGAGAAGACAGTTTGCTGCGAATTTTACATGAAACATGAAAATATCACGAATTTGAAGTAGCTATTTACCAAGCAAACCAATGTAATTGCCAGTTCTTGTAAATATAATTGTGAATCGCTAACCAAAACACAACTTTTTGACCCCCTCATTTTTTGAATATTAAACAAAAATATATATATATATATATATATATATATATATATATATATATATATATATATATATATGTATATGCGTATATTATATGTATATAATTGTGTGTAATATGCTGTAGCCTTTCCCAATATACGTATATCTAGCTCTTCTTTCATCTGGTTTAATTTAACATGACCACACACATGGTGTGTAAAGTAACTTACTTGATTGAAATACTAATATATATATATGTATATGGATATATGTATATATAATAATAATAATATGGCATATATAACAAGTATAATAATGATAGTAATCATATGGGTATGCTCTAATAATAATAATAATATATATAACCAACAACAATAATAATATGTATGTAATATATATATATAATTTTTTATAAATTTTTATATAAGTATAATAATATATTAGCCTTAACTTCTATAATATATATATATATATATATATATATCAATAGGATGTTTTCACATTAAAGACCTCTACTTATCTTTGTATTTATATTTTATCTTTTCATTCTCCTTAATAGAAGAAAGGAATTTTATTCAGAAAGTTAAAGGACTAAAAATGTTTTCCACTCATTTTTTTTAATTTTGTTTCAAGATTTATTTTTTTTATATTTAACTGAGCCTTAATTCTAATAAAAATGAGTTCATTAGTGAATACACACACACACACACCTACTCCACACACACAGACCCACAAGAGCAGCACACAAGCACATTCACACACCTACATACATGCAGACACACACAGACATATATATATATATATATATATATATATATATATATGGAGCTATATATATATATATATATATATATATATATATATATATATATATATATATATATATATATAGCATAATATATATATAACTATATATATATATATATATATATGGAACAGCTAATAGACAAAGAGTATGTCAAAGAGTATTTATGTTCTTCCATGTAGACTGTAGAGACTAAAATGTTTTGCCCGATCATCTGTCAGAATGTTGGTGTGCATTCTTTAGGTTGGTAACATATTTAGCAAAAATAAATAATTATTGTCCACAGAGATTAGTTAATAGATATTGGATTCTCTAAGTTTATTCAATATATATATATATATATATATATATATATATATATATATATATATATATATATATATATATATATATATATATATATATATATATATATATATATATATATATATATATAATAATATAATATATATATATATATATATATCTTTAATAACTTGCCTATATATATAATATATATATATATATATATAAGTAGTAGGAGATGGATTCCAGGACCTAAATTTAACCGCGACCTTTTTGACCTTTTTTTGACCACGACCTTTTGGGCCCATGACCTTTTAGGGCAACCTGAATTTTTACCTTAACTTGGGCCTTGACCTTTTTGAGAACCCAAATTTTTGAGAACCCAAATTTTTTTTTTGAGAACCTAATTTTTAGAGAACCCTATTTTTGAGAACCCTATTTTTGAGACCCTAATTTTTTGAGAACCCTATTTTTGAGAACCCTATTTTGAGAACCCTAATTTTTGAACCCTAATTTTTGGCAACCCTAATTTTTGGCAACCTTAATTTTCGGCAACCATAATTTTTGCAACCCTTCGAAGAAGGGTTGCAAAAATTAGGGTAGTAGCTTAACTCGTTGTACGTATCCCCTAATTTTTCGACCAACCCTTTGGTCTTCTACATGGGTCAATTTTGGCCCACCCTAATTTTGGCCTCCCTTTAGGGGCTTAGCCCTTTTTTGATGTCTTTACCTTTTTTGTCCTTGACCTTTTCGACCGAACCTTTGGTCTTCCATGGGTCAATTTTGGCCCACCCTAATTTTTGACCACCCTTTAGGGGCTTAGCCCTATTTTTTGATATTTCGGTCACATCTACCGCGCGCCTCACACACACACACACACCTAGCCTACACCTAGCCTCCTATATCCAGCCTCCACATAGCCTACACCCAGCCTACACCTAGCCTTCACCTAGCCTACACCCACACCTAGCCTCCACCCATCCTTCACCTAGCCTACACCTACACCTAGATTCCACTCAGCCTTCACCTAGCCTACACCTACACCTAGCCTCCACCCAGCCTTCACCTAGCCTACACCTACACCTACACCTACACCTAGACTCCACCCAGCCTTCACCTAGCGTACACCTATACCTAGCCTACACGTGCCCCTACAACTTTGATGGCTCAACTTTGATGACGTCATCTCTGTTGGCATCTATATTGATGATTCAACTTTGATGACTCAGATTTATTGATGGTTCAACTTTGATGGTTCCCAATCACCGTAAGAAGTATCTAGGGATGTTCTATTAGTATTCTATGAGTATTCTATGAGTGCCAATGAGTGCCAAGTGAGTGCCAATGAGTGCCAAGTGAGTGCCAATGAGTGCCAACTGAGTGCCACATAGTGCCAAGTGAGTGCCACATAGTGCCAACTGAGTGCCACTTTTTTCAAGCCTTTTCTAGCCTCCCCTGAGCCCAGAATAGCCCTAATATGGGTGTCTACCCCTAGGTTATAAGGTATGAGGAATCGATTGGTGTATATTACAAGTTGCTAGGATGCTTCCTCTTATGCGTTAGTCACTTCTGCCACTTTACCAAGCCTATATATATATATACATATATATATATATATATATATATATATATAGTATATATATATGTAAGGGATCATTTTATAAAACATTTATTTATTTATGTATTTATATTTATATATATATATATTTATATAATATATATATATATATATATATATATATATATATATATATATATATATATATATATATATATATATATATATATATATATATATATATATATATATATTACACCACACACACATACACACATACACTATAACCATATACACACATTCACTATGACGCCTTACACTATGACGCCTAGCGCACACTTACACTCACACGCTTTAGGTACACCCACACTTACACTCACCTCGGCTTTGATTCCTTAACTGATGCCTTAACTTTGATGCCTCAGCATTAATGCCTCAGCATTGATGACTCATCTTTGATGAAGTCATCTTTGATACCATCTATATTGATGATTCGTCTTTGATGACTCATCTTTTGTCTACCTTTAGATCATAAGCTGCCCACCAGGCCGCAGCATGATCCCACCGCGCGAAGGCCCACGACCCCGCACCCGCAGGTGCGTCCCGCCACGTCCCCGCCACCACGTGCGCCCGCTGGCGCCATACCCGCGTATCCGCCCGCCGCGTGCGCCCGCAGGCGCAATATTCCGCTGAGATGAAATATATATATATATATATATATATATATGTAATATAATAACCTCAACAACCAATAATAACTATATATATAATATATATATGTATATATATATATAATAATAATAATATGTATATATATATATAACTTCTATCTTCTTATATATATATGTATATATATATATATATATATATATAATAATAATATATATATATATGTATATACTATGGGTCATTCGTTTTTATTTCATACTCAAACATTTTTATTAAAAACATTTTTCGCGAACCTAAAACTGTAGCTTTCATTACAGACATCTTTTATATTTTACTTAATACTTTTTTAATTTATAAATTTTTAAAAATTGTATGTAAGAAGAAAAAAAACCAAGTGTCTGATATATATAAACATTTTATTTTACTACAACTGTGTACGAAATTTATTAAAAACATTAACATTACATACCCCATAAGCAGTAAATCAGTAAATCCAATAGGTGTTACCTAACACCTAAGGGATTAGTATGCTTTTGTTTTACTGCTTTTTGCTGCTTTAACTCATGTTTCTGCTTTAACTCCTTATGTTTTCTTTAACTCATATTTGTCAAATTACATACCTTAAACAGTAAATCAGTAAATCTTTAATAGAGATGCTACATAGCACCAAGGGGATTAGTATGCTTTTGTTTTACTGTTTACTGCTTTAACTCATGTTTACTGCTTAACTCATATGTTTTCTGTTTTAACTCACATATTTATTAAAATTACACCCTAAAACAGTAAAATCAGTAAATCAATAGAGGTGTTACCTAACACCTAGGGGGGCTTAGTATGCTTTTTTGTTTTACTGCTTTACTGCTATAACTCATGTTTCTGCTTTACTTATATGTTTTACTGCTTTAACTCACATATTTATTAACATTACATACCTTAAAGCAGTAAATCAGTAAATCAATAGAGGTGTTACCTAACACCTAGGGGTGGCTTAGTATGCTTTTGTTTTACTGCTTTACTGCTTTAACTCATGTTTTACTGCTTTAACTCATGTTTTACTGCTTTAACTCATATGTTTTTACTACTTTAACTCATATATTTATTAACATTATGTTTTTTATTTTGTTTTAATACTTTTTATTTATTACTCATGTTTTACTGCTTTAACTCATATGTTTACTACTTTAACTCATATGTTTTACTGCTTTATTAACTCATATATTTATTAACATTATGTTTTTTATTTTGTTTTAATACTTTTTATTTATTTTATTATTATTTTTATTTATTTTTATTATTATTTTTATTTTTTTTTATTTTATTTTTATTATTATACTTAGTGTTATTTACTTCATGCCTATTGTTATTACAAACAAACACACACATACACACACACACACACACACACACACACACTTACACTTATACACACATTCACTATGACACTTACATTTACCCATAGACACTTACATTTACCCATAGACACTTACATTTACACTTATACACACGCGGACACACTTACACTTACACTTATACACATTCACTCATGACACTTATACACACATTCACTATGACACTTACATTTACCATAGACACACATTTACCTCACAGGAATTTACTACACTCACACAGATTTACTTACACACACAGATTTACTTACACACACAGATTTACTTACACACAGATTTACTTACACTCACACACAGATTTACTTACACACACACACACACACACCCACACACACGCACACTCACTTACACATATAACGTATAATTTATTAAAACATTTTATGTTTTAATTAAACTCGTACATTTATATTACTCATTCAAATATAACTAAAATTATTTCAAAGTTTCTTAAAACTTCTATAATAAATCAATCATTATCTTTGAACAAAGAATTTATTATTAACTGTTAATACTTTTTGTTTATAAATTTTATAACTATCAAGTTTTAAAATAACTTTTACTAAAATTTTATGAAATTTTATTAAAAACATATATTTTACGTACCTTAAAGCAATAAATCAGTAAATCAGTAAGGTCAGCCCCTAGCACCCCTCTACACCAAGCTATGCCACGTTTTGTTCTATTGACTTACTGCTTTACATCATCTTTAGCCATGTAATAAGTATAAAATAACAAAATAAGTTCTTCTCTGCTAACATAACATGTATTTTATTAAAATCTTTCTAAGTTCTTATTTAAAAATAACAATTATTCACTTACATTTATATTATTCGCTCGATGTTAACTAAAAATATTTCAAAGTTTTTTAAATAATTCGGATTTTCTTTATTATTATTATTATTATTATTATTATTATTATTATTATTATTATTATTATCTATGTACATTGACAATCCATCACGAGAAAACACAACAACCCGCACTCCTTACAGATACGAAACTGACCTCTCTCTGTAAAATGTGTTGAAATAACTACTTTAGGCCTAAATTTAGGATAATCCTTTTTATAGCCCGGGGCGATTTAGGCCTAATTCCAGGTCAAAATATATTTCAAACTGACCTTTTTCTGTAAAATGTGGTGCAATAACTACGTTAGGCCTAAATTTAGGACTAAATTTAAGCCTAATACCAGGTCAAAAGGTAATTCCAGTATAGACAAGAATCATTGTTATTATTATTATTTTTATAAATATATTTCAAACTGAAACATGCTGGATCGGTAAGATCCTTTAAGCAGGTAAGAAAGAAATGTTTTCCTTACTTGTGATTGGTCGGAGTAATCCTTATCTCTATATGACCTCGTATGTGATTGGTCGAAAATTATTTTATCGTCTTTTGAAAATTAACTTTGTTCTTTAAACTTGTATTTGAGCAGGTGTGTTTTATTATCTTTTAGACCCCAACTCATTTTAAAATCATAGTCATTTTAGCTGTTAAGCGGTGCACAAGTTATCTGATTTGTATTAAAAGTGTTTTATTTTTACTAAGTGTATATCATATTTATAATAAATACTTACATTGAGGAATAATTATTAATTTCACTAGAATAGATAATAATTAATTCACTAGATTTATAGTAGATCACGTGAAGCAAAACGCAAGAGCGCCCGCAAGCACGACCCGGTGTGGAACCGACGCATGAACCCGCCGGCGTAATATTACTACGCGGTCGCGAAAATATTTTCTTTATGATACGCCTTTGTAAACTTTCATTACATCATTTTTGTATTTTCAAATATACCGTTTCCTATATTATGAATCGTTCATTTTATTTCTTACTTGAACATTTTTAATTTTATTTATAGAAAATACCATTTCACTGGTAAAGTTTCTTGAAAAACATTTTGTTTTGTAGAAAAGCAGTTTGTTTTATTTATCCTAAAGTTATAATTCCTTGAGGAAATAGAACAAATACTCCGGCTGTGACGTAGGCCATGTTCCTCTTTGTGGTATGCCTTTAAGATCTTATTGCTTTAAGGAATGTAAAACAAGTTTTATATGCCTTAAAGTTACACCTATATACGACGTAGAGTTAATGTATAGAAGTTATCCCATTCCCTCCCTTTTCAAGGTATGTCTTTACGGTTTTAATCTTCTCTATGTATAAGTTATGAAAAAAGTTGTTTATTCTAAAATATTATTACATAATTACTATATTAATTAATTAAATACACAATGCGTGTACATGCATAATAAACTTCCCCTCACTGTACAAGCCGTAATTTCTCTTTATGGATTTCCAGTATTGGTATCATATCATTATACTTCAAAATTACATCGAAGTATGTAAGTTCATACCTCTTCTATATCAGATGTTGTATGCATTCGGCAACCATCGAGAATATCTCCCTTGGTTTGTAATAAACACTGATATACCAGGACTTTAAATAAACTAATGTGCTTGAACACATGTTATAAGGTTCGTAAATATACCTTGATACAGTACACAAACTAATATTAAACATACTGAATGGGACGGTGTCCAAAAGATATCAACCTCTAGGATGTATGTCCTACCACTTTGAAATACAACGCGCCATATTTTCGCGACCGCGTAGTAATATTACGCCGGCGGGTTCATGCGTCGGTTCCGCACCGGGTCGCGCTTGCGGGCGCTCTTGCGTTTTGCTTCACGTGATCTACTATAAATCTAGTGAATTAATTATTATCTATTCTAGTGAAATTAATAATTATTCCTCAATGTAAGTATTTATTATAAATATGATATACACTTAGTAAAAATAAAACACTTTTAATACAAATCAGATAACTTGTACACCGCTTAACAGCTAAAATGACTATGATTTTAAAATGAGTTGGGGTCTAAAAGATAATAAAACACACACCTGCTCAAATACAAGTTTAAAGAACAAAGTTAATTTTCAAAAGACGATAAAATAATTCTCGACCAATCACATACGAGGTCATATAGAGATAAGGATTACTCCGACCAATCACAAGTAAGGAAAACATTTCCTTCTTACCTGCTTAAAGGATCTTACCGATCCATCATGTTTCAGTTTGAAATATATTTATAAAAATAATAATAATAACAATGATTCTTGTCTATACTGGAATTACCTTTTGACCTGGTATTAGGCTTAAATCAGCATGGGATACAAAGTTAGGTCTAAATTTAGGCCTAAATTTTAGGCCTAACGTAGTTATTGCACCACATTTTGCAGAAAAGGTCAGTTTGAAATATATTTTGACCTGGAATTAGGCCCAAATCGCCCGGGATACAAAAAAGATTATCCTAAATTTAGGCCCTAAAGTAGTTATTTCAACACATTTTACAGAGAGGTCAGTTTCGTCTGTAAGGAGTGCGGGTTGTTGTGTTTTCTCGTGATGGATTGTCAATGTACATAGATAATAATAATAATAATAATAATAATAATAATAATAAAGAAAATCCGAATTATTTAAAAAACTTTGAAATATTTTAGTTAACATCGAACGAATAATATAAATGTAAGTGAATAATTGTTATTTTTAAATAAGAACTTAGAAAGATTTTAATAAAATACATGTTATGTTAGCAGAGAAGAACTTATTTTGTTATTTTTATACTTATTACATGGCTAAAGATGATGTAAAGCAGTAAGTCAATAGAACAAAACGTGGCATAGCTTGGTGTAGAGGGGTGCTAGGGGCTGACCTTACTGATTTACTGATTTATTGCTTTAAGGTACGTAAAATATATGTTTTTAATAAAATTTCATAAAATTTTAGTAAAAGTTATTTTAAAACTTGATAGTTATAAAATTTATAAACAAAAAGTATTAACAGTTAATAATAAATTCTTTGTTCAAAGATAATGATTGATTTATTATAGAAGTTTTAAGAAACTTTGAAATAATTTTAGTTATATTTGAATGAGTAATATAAATGTACGTGTTTAATTAAAACATAAAATGTTTTAATAAATTATACGTTATATGTGTAAGTGAGTGTGCGTGTGTGTGGGTGTGGGTGTGTGTGTGTGTGTGTGTGTGTGTGTGTGTAAGTAAATCTGTGTGTGAGTGTAAGTAAATCTGTGTGTGTGTGTAAGTAAATCTGTGTGTGAGTGTAAGTAAATCTGCGTGTGTAAGTAAATCTGTGTGTGAGTGTAAGTAAATCTGTGTGTGTGTAAGTGTAAATGTAAGTGTCTATGGGTAAATGTAAGTGTCATAGTGAATGTGTGTATAAGTGTCATAGTGAATGTGTGTATAAGTGTAAGTGTAAGTGTGTCCGCGTGTGTATAAGTGTAAATGTAAGTGTCTATGGGTAAATGTAAGTGTCTATGGGTAAATGTAAGTGTCATAGTGAATGTGTGTATAAGTGTAAGTGTGTGTGTGTGTGTGTGTGTGTGTATGTGTGTTCTAAATAATAATAACAATAGGCATGAAGTAAAATAATAAAATAATAAAAATAATAAAAATAATAATAAAAATAAATAAAAATAATAATAAAATAAATAAAAAGTATTAAAACAAAATAAAAAACATAATGTTAATAAATATATGAGTTAAAGCAGTAAAACATATGAGTTAAAGCAGTAAAACATATGAGTTAAAGCAGTAAAACATGAGTTAAAGCAGTAAAACATATGAGTTAAAGCAGTAAAACATGAGTTAAAGCAGTAAAACATGAGTTAAAGCAGTAAAACATATGAGTTAAAGCAGTAAAACATGAGTTAAAGCAGTAAAACATGAGTTAAAGCAGTAAAAAAAAAGCATACTAATCCCCCCTTGGTGTTAGGTCACACCTCTATTGATTTACTGATTTACTGCTTTAAGGTATGTAATGTTAATAAATATATGAGTTAAAGCAGTAAAACATATGAGTTAAAGCAGTAAAACATGAGTTAAAGCAGTAAAGCAGTAAAACAAAAGCATACTAATCCCTTAGGTGTTAGGTCACCTCTATTGATTTACTGATTTACTGCTAAAGTAATTTTAATAAATATGTGAGTTAAAAACAGTAAAACATATGAGTTAAAAGCAGTAAAACATGCCCTCAAAACAGTAAAACAGTAAAGAAAAGGCATACTAATCCCCTTGGTGCTATGTAGCATCTCTATTGATTTACTGATTTACTGCTTTAAGGTATGTAATTTTTAATAAATATGTGAGTTAAAGCAAAGTAAAACATATGAGTTAAAGCAGTAAAACATGAGTTAAAAACAGTAAAAACAGTAAAAAGCAAACTGTAATCCCTTAGGTGTTAGGTAACACCTCTATTGATTTACTGATTTACTGCTTTAAGGTATGTAATGTTAATGTTTTTAATAAAATTTCGTACAATTGTTGTAGTAAAAATAAAATGTTTATATATCAGACACTCTGGTTTTTTTCTTCTTACATACAATTTTTAAAATTTATAAATTAAAGTATTAGAAAGTAAAATATAAAAAAAAGATGTCTGTGATGAAGTTGGTTTTAGGTTCGCGAAAATGTTTTTAATAAAAATGTTTAAGTATGAAATAAAAATGAATGACTCATAGTATATATATATATATATATATATATATATATATATATATATATATATATAATATATATTGCTATATATGTAATATATATATAATAATATGTATATATATATATATATTAATGTATATATAATATATATATATATATATATATATATATATATATATAAATAATATATATATATTCAACTCTTTATATATATATATATATATATATATATATATATATATATATATATATATATATATATATATATATATATATATTTCATTCGTGCGGGAATATTGCGCCTGCGGGCGCACGCGGCGGGCGGATACGCGGGTATATGCGCCTGCGGGCGCACGCGGCGGGCGGGTACGCGGCGGGACGCACCTGCGGGTGCGGGGTCGTGGGCCTTCGCGCGGTGGGATCATGCTGCGGCCTGGTGGGCAGCTTATGATCTAGAGGTAGACAAAAGATGAGTCATCAAAGATGAATCATCAATATAGATAGTATATCAAAGATGACTTCATCAAAGATGAGTCATCAATGCTGAGGCATTAATGCTGAGGCATCAAAGTTAAGGCATCAAAGTTAAGGAATCAAAATATCGAGTGTGTGAGTGTAAGTGTAAGTGTACCTGTGCGTGTGAGTGTAAGTGTAAGTGCTTATAAGTGTCATAGTGTGTATAAGTGTCATAGTGAATGTGTGTATAAGTGTCATAGTGTGTATGTGTGTGGGTGCGTGTGCAAGTAATATATATATATATATATATATATATATATATATATATATATATATATATACAAAAGCATAACATGATTACAGAACTATATATATATATATATATATATATATATATATATATATATATATAGGCTATAAGTGGTAGAAAAATACTAACTCATAGTAGGAAGCATCCTAGCAACTTGTAATATACACCAATCGATTCCTCATACCTTATAACCTAGGGGTAGACACCCATATTAGGGCTATTCTAGGCTCAGGGGAGGCTAGAAAAGGCTTGAAAAAAGTGGCACTCAGTTGGCACTATGTGGCACTCACTTGGCACTATGTGGCACTCACTTGGCTACGTGGCACTCACTTGGCACTCGTAGCACTCACGCAGCTCACCTGGCACTCATAAGAATGCTGCCCAGAATAACTAATAGAACATCCTAGATGCTTCTTGCGGTGATTGGGAACCACATCAAAGTTGAACCATCAATAAATCTGAGTCCTCAAAGATCAATCAGCCATAAAGACTCCATTAAAAACGACGTCATCAAAGTTAAGGCCATAAAAGGGTTGAGCCATCAAAGTTGTAGAAGACATTAATGACTAGAGTATAGGCACGCAGGTGAAGGCGCAGGTGGAATGCAGGTGTAGGTGCCAGGTGGTGAGCTAGGTGGCGCAGATTGGAGGAGGTAGGTGTGGGTGTAGGTGTGGGCTAGGTGAAGGCTGGAGTGGAGAGGGCTAGGTGTAGAGTGTGAAGCTAGGTGAAGGCTGGTGGAGTCTAGGTGTAGAGTGTAGGCCCAGCTGGGTGAAGGATGGGTGGAGGCCCCTAGGTGTGGGTGTAGGCTATGTGAAGGCTAGGTGTAGGCTGGAGGCTAGGTGTAGGCTGGGTGTAGGCTATATGGAGGCTGGGTGTAGGCTAGGTGTAGGCTAGGTGTGTGTGTGTGTGTGTGTGTGTGTGTGTGTGTGTGTGTGTGTGTGTGTGTGTGTGTGTGCGCGCGCGCGTGTGTGTAGGTGTGACGATATATAAAAAAAAAGGGGCCGCTAAAGGGTAGTCAAAATTAGGTGAGCCCAGAAGTGACCATGGAAGACCAAAGGTTCGGTCGAAAAGGTCAAGGACAAAAAAGGTAAAGAAGACATCAAAAAGGGCTAAGCTCCTAAAGGGTGGCCAAAAGGGTGGGCCAAAATTCCCGACCCATGGAAGACCAAAGGTTGGTCGAAAAAATTAGGACCCATTGCAACAGTTGCTTACGCAACCGTTTGGCGCAACCCTTCTTCGAAGGGTTGCAAAAATTAGGGTTGCCGAAAAAATTAGGGTTGCCAAAAAATTAGGGTTGCCAAAAAATTAGGGTTGCCAAAAAATTAGGGTTCTCAAAAAATAGGGTTCTCAAAAAATTAGGGTTCTCAAAAAATTAGGGTTCTCAAAAAATAGGGTTCTCAAAAAATTAGGGTTCTCAAAAAATTTGGGTTCTCAAAAAATTAGGGTTCTCAAAAAAGGTCAAGGCCACAAAAAGAAGTTAAAGGTAAAAATTCAGGTTGCCCAAAGGTCAAAGACTAAAAAGGTCCTTGTAGTCAAAAAGGTCAAAGGTCGCGGTTAAATTTACGTCCGGAATGCCTGCCCTACTACTTATATATATATATATATATATATATATATATATATATATATATATATAACATATATATATATATATATATATATATATATATATATATATATATATATATATATATATATACTATATATAGCTATCTTTGCTGCTATATATATATATATATATATATATATATATATATATATATATATAACATATATATATATATATATATATATAACATATATATATATTTATTTATTTATTTATTTATTCTACTACACTTTTTCCCGCTTGAGCGGGGTAGTGGTACGTGCAGCCTCCCTCATTCACACCTCCCTTCATCTCGCCCCCACCCACCTCCTCCACCCCACTCTATCCCTCGCCAACACCCTGCCCTCTTCCTCCCTCATCCCTCCCTCCTCCAGCATCTCCTTTATTCCATCCATCCACCTCCTTCTTGGTCTCCCCCTTCCTCTCCTTCCTATCCCCTCCGCCTCCCAAACTCTCCTAACCACTCTCTGTTCCTCCATTCTCACTAAATGCCCATACCATCTTAACATTCCCTTCTCCGCTCTTCCCACCAGACCATTCCATTCCACATCTCTCCCTCACCACCCTATTCCTAATCCTCTCCCTTCTGCTAACCCCACAAACCGCTCTCAACCCCTTCATCTCAAATACTTCCAACTTCTTCCTGGACCTGACATTCAACCCCCACGTTTCACACCCATACAACACCGCTGGTACACAAATTTTTTCAAACATACTTATCTTAACTTTTTGTGATAAATCCCCCCCTTTCCATAATTCTCTCAGACCACTCAAGGCTCTCATTCCTTCTCCTACTCTATGTTCTATCTCCTCCTTCATCCCTCCCCCCTTACCCAAATCCATCCCTAAATATCTAAAAATCTTTACTTCTTCCAATACTACACCCCTACTCTAACCTCTAACCCCTCCCCCTCCTCTCTTTCCTCCTCCTCAAACACTAACACTTTACTCTTACCTGGATTTATTTTAAGCCCCTTTTGTCCACACATTCTCTCAAACTCCCTCACCAAATACCTCAGCCCTTCCGCGTTCTTCGCCACTAGGGCAGTATCGTCTGCAAACAGTATCATGTTCACTTCCCTTCTATCATTCCCATTCATCAATTCCACCCCCCTCCCCTCCCTCACCATTCCTCTGCAAACACTCTCCATAAACAAATTGAATAGCCACGGTGACATTACACACCCCTGCCTCAATCCTCTCACCACCCCAAACATCTCACTCTCCCCTCCTAACACTCTCACACACATTCCTATTCCTATAAAAAGCCCTAATACATTTACCTAATTTGCCCCCCACTCCATTTTCCTCCAACACCCTCCACAATTCACCCCTCTTCACTCTATCATACGCTTTCTCTAAATCTAAAAAACACCCATACACTTTCCCTTTCCTCTCTATACTTTTCTCCACAAGCATCTTTAGTGTAAACACTTGATCCACACACCCTCTTCCCTCCCTAAATCCTCCTTGTTCTTCCCCCATTCCCCCCTCCGTTAAACCTCTCACTCTCTCAATCAGTATTCTCCCATACACTTTCCCTACCACACTTAAAAGACATATACCTCTATAATTCCCACATTCCATCCTATCCCCCTTTCCCTTATACAGGGGGACCAAACTTCCCAATCCTGTGGTACCTCACCACTCCTCCAACATATATTATACAACCTATACAGCCATTCCTCCACCCCTATACCTCCCTTCTGCAACATTTCCATTCTCACATGCAGACTTCCCTTTTTTTCCTTTATTCAAGGCCCTAATAATTTCCTCCATTTGTATTTCATCCTCCCCCTCCCTCCCCAATTCCCTCCCCATCCTCACCTCTTGCAAATCTTCCTCCCCTCCCCCCCCCCCTTCATTCAATAATCCCCTAAAATACTCCCCCCCCCCCTTCCTCCCCCTATCCTCTCCTCCTATCCACTCCCCCTCTCCTCCCTTCACCCCCTCCCCCCAACCACTCCTTCTTCTTCCTTTTTTTATTTACTTCTTTCCAGAACATCTTGCTTCCCGATTCATAATTTTCCGTCACTTTTCTACACCATTCATCTTTTGCTCTTCTCTTCGCCCTCTCCACCGCCCTCTTTGCCTCCACTCTCACCCTTCTATATTCCTCCCAGCTTTCCTCTCTCCTACTTCCCAACCATTTCACATAAGCCTCCTTTTTCCTTTTCACCACCTCCTTCACCTCCTCACTCCACCATTCACTCCCTACCCTCCTGCTTGCCCCCACCCTTTTTACTCCACATACCCTTCTAGCCTCTTCACATACTGCCTCTTTAAATCTCATCCACTCCCCCTCCACCTCCCCACTCCCCCACC
>JABUQX010108800.1:45000-51756 GCA_015478945.1 Trachelipus rathkii | reverse complement strand
GACACCGTTTGCCAATTTCTGGCTTTCGAATACTATCGTCCTCCATTTTTGTTAAAAGTGAAATTATTTACAACCGTTTTTCGAGAAAGACGACTTCAAATGAAGTGCTGAATGAAAACAATCAAAATTATATATCCGGTATAAAAATTAAAAAAAAAGGTTAAAAAAATAACTTTAAATCAAATTTTATTTAAAATTGGTGTTACAATTTACTTATTCCTCTCATTTGATCCTGTCATTATTAGCCTTTATAATTTTTTTTTATTTTTTTCTTGCTCCATTAATTTAAAAACGTATTTAAAAGAATCCCAGGCGCTTTCGATTAGTAAAGCGGTTAAAAGGCCGAGCCCCGCTAACGATTTTTCCGCCTCCATCACAGCACTTAAGTAGGTATCTCGCGTTTTCGGTGCTCGTATATTATAAATAGGACACGGGAATGGGCAGATCAAATAAAGGCAATGGCTAGCGAGTAGTCGACACATCCTCCCATTTCCGTCTGCGAAGGGATGAAGGGCCACAAATCTGTGTAAAATCCAAGCGGCGCACTTGAAATACAGAGTAAACTTTTTAGCAGAATCGAGAGAGGCGCTTTCCTTAATGTAATCAATACTTTCGTTATACTGGTCGGTTATTTTTAGAAGTTCTCGGTACGCCTCTTCTTCGGAGCTAAACCGCGGGTATTCGTGATCCGTTCCCGCAAACCTTCTCTCGGTCGAAAAACGCCCGAGTTTTTCCTTTTTCAACAGTTTATCCATTAATACGAGATGGGTGTCTTGAATGCATTCTTCGACGTCTAGCAAACCCATATCGTGACCATTATTAATTTTTTCTAAATGCTCGATTGCCGCGTACATATTAATAATCACTCGTTCTAGTTCAGAGGGGTTTGCGTGACGCTCTATCGCTTCGTTCGCGTGTTGATTTTTATTCGAGCAACTTGTTACCCCCGCAATAATAGAGTGGTTAGAACAGCAGCGGTGCAGCGGTGGACTTTTTCTCCCCCTTCTTTTTTCTTTAGCAAAGCTTCTTTCGTAAGTTGATAATTTTTTGTTCCTTCGTTTTCACCGACATTTCAAATGTAGATGAAACGTATTTTCATTTTTCGCAAGGCGATTTCGCAAAAGATTTTTCGACACTGTCTGATCTTTTTAAAACGAATTCAGATTTAAAACGAACGATATCATCTACCATTTTTGAAAGTTTTGGAAATTGATCAACGCGCGATAACGACGGAGGGGGATCCGTGATTTCCGCATTAGCGAGCATCTCGAGCAATACTTCGGGTTTATATTTTTCCATTTCGTCGTGTTTCCTAATATTAGAGTTATTTTTACGCGTTTCAGGTTTTCCGAGATTTACGGGCCTTGTCGTTTTCGTTTTTATCTTTCTCACGCCTTCGTGATTAATCATCATCAGCATGCTATATTTTAAAAAAAAATTGTCGACATAATAATAAATATATTTTCTTTTTCTTTTTTTTAAATGTAAAAATTAACCTTAACTTCAATTTTTTGCTTCATAAAACTTCAAAAATGAATATCGAAAATTCATCTTCAGAAGAAATATTTAAAGATGTGTTTGGAGGGGAAAACCTTTATCAAATGATGAAACCTAAAAATGATCAGTCTAGTTTTTCTAACGCGGCTAGTAACGATGAAAAATTAATAGTACACCAAACACCGAAAAAGCTCGATTTCAAAAATAACTCCGCGCCATCAATAGACGAACATCGATCTGATTTTTTAATAGCGGACGACGTTAATTCCCCAATTGATGGAAAGAAAGACAAACATATAATTGGAAATAGATGTGCTGACATCGCTTCCGACTCGTACAAAAATATAAATAGTCCTTATCAAGAGCTATATTCTCCAGACTGCAAATTCGACGAAAAAAGTGACACCTCTAATGAAAATAATCTTTTGTTGAGCAATAAAATTCAATCAGCACATGGATCAGAAAACTCGGAAGAAGATGAGGAAGAATATAATGAGCAGGACGGGACGGAGGAAAGGGAAGATGAAACAAATGATACCGAGGAATTGGGAATTTCCAGAACGTTACTTTCTGCGCTTAAAAAAGCTAAATATTTAAACTCTAATGATATCGAAATTATTAAACGCCAATACAAATGCGATTTCGGAAACAACAGCGACGAAACTGATGTCGTTGCTAAAAATACGAATAACGACCAACATTATGAGGAGGTTTGTTACGAGAGCGAAAATTATGATGAGATGCATCAAAAAGAGGAGAAATCAGAAACCCGTCGTAGTTCAAAAAAAAAATTAGACAAATATTATGAAAATACTGATCATAATGAGCCAGAGTTCTCGTTCTTAATGCCGAATGATAAAAGAGTTCAGGAATATCTCCTCGAGGCTGAAGAAGATTCCAAAAGATTTAATTTAGAACTGAAGAAGTACATGAGAGGAAGATTTAAGACTTTATACGAACATAAAAATTATTTGCTAGAAGATGTTAGCGACGCAATAGAAACACCTGAAAGTTTTAAAATTGAAGAAACGAAAATATCGAACCAGGAAAACCTCAATAATGGTTCTAAGGCACTCGACAGATATTCACCGATCAATTCCAGTCAAAATGTCGATGAATTCGAATACGACGGTGACGATGAAAGTTGCGGTAACGACGGCGATCACGGCAAGGATAGCGACGACGAGGATAGCATCGGGCTCAGCAACGACAATGAGGATGGCGTCGGCCACAGTGGCGACGATGAGGGTAGCGTCGGCCACAACAGCGACGATAAAAACGACGACGACAGGTACAGCAACGAACCAACACCTCATTTCATCTACCCTGAAATTGATATCGAACGTATTGAAGATGCGAGCAAATTAAAAAATCAATCAGATAAAAAGTCTATTAATAATAATAATAATAACGACGAAGAGAATCGTATCTTAGCGATGAACGATAGTATTCATGGACTTAAAAATAGAGAATATGCCGATGATAGTAACGATATCGACTTGTCAACGTTTTTAGTTTCCAACCCCACCGCGCAAAGTGAAAGTTTTAACGTTGGCGCCGATGATATCGTTTCTTTTCCCGTTACTCTCCAATCCAATAATAAGGGTGAGCGAATAGAAGGTCAAGTAGAACGACCAGAAAAAGAGAGCGAAAAGGAAAAGTCAGGATTGAAATGGAACCGAAAAAATGGGGAAGTGAACGAAAGTTCATTGAAACCACTTTCCCCCTCAGAAGTAAATATTTCAAATATTTCTCCGCCAACTTTGCAAAGTATCGCAACAACCGAAGAAAATGAAGAACGTGTTTCAACTATAAATAAAATGCCTAATAACCCTATATTTGAATATGTAACCGAGGGAGATATTGGCCAGAAAACAGACACTAAAAGCGATTCCGATACCTCATCCCTTCGTTACAATAATTTTCCTAGATCAAAAAATCATATTCAAAAATCCACACGCCTTTCTCCGATATTAAATGTTACCCGTTTTCCTGATCCTCCCTTAGAGGCTGATGAAAGACACCTCGCCGAATATGTTAATAATTACGAAGGTTATGAGAATGTCGCTTTTCAATCTAATAAAGAAAACGATCACGCTGCCCATGAAATTGCTGATAAAGACGCTATTGGCTCTTTTAAAAAGGGAGAACCTGGCAACGTTTTTATGTCGTTTTTTGCATCAGAACCGGCCGTCTTCGACGATAAATGCGATAATAAATGTTTCTCGGGGTCGAATATTAAGTCTAGCTGCACCAGTGAAATCGAAAATAACGAAATTCTATTAAAAAATAATAAAAAAATCCAAGATTCAACATCCAGAGGTAAACTTCAAGAAGACGCGCTTGAAACTAATTATAATGATTTCAAATCTACCTTTTCAATGGGTTCTTATTTAAAAAACTTTTTCGCTAAAAAATTTGAAGAAAAGGCGAGCGAAATTTATGAGTTTGGTCCGACAATAGTCAATTTGCTTAAACACGGTACGGATGAATCGTACGAATGCGTTTCAATGCTCCTGAAAGAAGAAAATGACTTTAAAAGTCTCGAAAAGGGAATCAATAAGGAATGGTTTGATGCTCACGGAGAATGTATGTTATTTGTAAAACCATTTACTGGGTTTGATAACGAGGAAGGAAATGGATTTCCAGAAGATGCTCTCGATAAGGCTAAAATTTTAAAAAAGGCATTTTCAAAAAAACAAAATCTTTTGTTAATGTCAATTGGGTTTTTCAGGATCGCGCGAATCGTTTCCGAAAAATTCTGGGATGAATGTCAAAGAAAGAAAAAAACTATCGCTTTGAAAACTAGTGGCGATAGCTCGAACAGGGAGAGGAGATCGTTGAGAGCCAAAAAACGCGTTTGGAATAGCTTTTATTCTTCTCATTCCGAATATATTAGTCAAAGTGAATCAAATAAGGAAGCGGAGTTCGAAAGAATGAGTCCCGATGCTCGAGGCGATAATATTGTTAATAATAACGATGGTGATGAAAGAGGAAGCGAAATGGAATTCTTTCTGTCTTTCATTGATTTTGTAGTAGAAACCATGCAAAATATTCTAATCGACACTTCAATGGAGGTGTGTAAACTGGCGAATTCGATTGGAATAGGTTTAGATTTTTTCGAATTCGATAAAGTTTTTATAAATAGTTCGGAATATGAAAGTGTCAAAAAAGTAAATGAAACAATGAATTGCTCTAGTTCATTTTATCTTGATCATATGTCCAAAAAAATGAAGCTCTACTCTCAATTAGATCGATTAGTCGCCGAGGATGAAAATAGTTTTCAAGAAAGATTGGTTGAATTTTTAAACCGCAGAAAAAAATTTAAGCGCGCAAATACCTCGCCCTTGTTAATTAGGGAAAAAATAGATCGTTTCGTTAAATCTAAAACGATCGATTTAGTTGATATTATTCCAAGGGCCAGTTTGCAATTTTTTACCTCTAAACCGGATTGCGTAGCGAACCTTTTAAAATATGTTCTTGACAGAATCTGCAACTGCATTAAACAAGTTTTCCCTGGTAATGATCGAAGTGAAAATTCCGTTAAAACAATAGATGATTTGTCCGACATCGATGTTTGATAAAAATAAAAGTTTATTTGTTTTTTATTTTTTATTAAATGATATGATAAAATAAAGGTATAAAAATATATACAATTGTTTCAATTTCCTAATAATACATAATACATATGTTACTCTAAAATTTTAATTTATGGTTAGATTAAAACTAAAAATAATTATAGATATAGATAAATATTACAATAGATAATAATAAAATAGAAGAAAAATAATAGATTATATATTCCTAATCGATGCTCGAAGTAAAAAAACGAGTTCTCTCGACGACATCGTTGGGATTCATCTCCTGGCGGTTGAAATTAAAGTGGATTGCCCTTCCCATGAAAAAATTTTCAAAGCACTCACGATCTGCGCATTTGTATAAGGGAAGTTCTTTTTCGAATATTACTTTCGTCGAATACTTTTTCAAAACAAACATTTGAGGAAAATCTTCATAATTTTCGGCAACCCCGTGAATAATTTCTTGGAATTCTTTTTTTTTCTTATTTTTATCTTCCTCATCAACGAAGGGGGATGAAAATAGCGTTTCGCTACATGATCGTAATACAAAATTTAATGACGTAATTCTAAGAGAATCCACCGCGTATCTCATGGTCATCAAATTTGATAAACTATTTTCAAGAATTTTATTATGATCGCTGTTGTTGTTCAAATTTACCTCCGGTTTCACATTCTTGTAGTCGTATATTATCGGATGTGAAACCGGGAACTTTAATTTCGGTTGTTCTTTCTCCTTTTTAATGCCTGTTTGATGAACATCGCTTTTAAATTTCTTAGCATTATTTTCCTCCAGAGGTAACTCGAATCCTCCGCAAGTGACGTAATCACGTATAATCAGATCATTAACAATTGTCTGAAAATGGGAAAATGAGACCCGATTGCAGCAAATATCGTCCAGCTCGAAACCGATATACTTTTTACAAAGAATAATAGCTAATAAAGCAATATCCCCAATGTTGTCGACCCGATATTGATTTATGCTTACTTTTTTTATAGTAATCAGGCTATTAAGAGGTGAATTCGCAAATGTATCTAACAGTTTTCGCTGATACTGCCACTGCGGTTGTTTATTTTCATGCCCTTTCTTTTTCTCTTTTATATTTATTTCCGGATAATAGGTATCGAAAAGTCGTTGACAAACTGCGTGCATCTCATCAATTGAAAGTTCAGAACTTGCTTCAAAATAATTATTTATAATAAAAGACAAGAGGTTTGAAAATTTTCGATCAGATTTATAACGTTCATCGATGGCCCGATCTATTTTTGTCGTGTGTACTCTCTCGTTTATTAAAATATTTTCGAACGGCGGTGGGGTTATATCCGGCAAAGGGCCAAATTTAAATTCGAGAGCTTCGTTTTGTGGGCACATAATTTTGATGAATGGATTTACTTTTGACTGCCGAATTCCATGTAAAAGAAGTATTATCGATGGCAATCCCATGACATGCGGAAGACTAATCTTCTTAGTTTTATCAGGTAAAATACCCAAAACTAAATTCACGACGTCGCGATATTTTAGCTGCTTAATTTTTGTCCAGGAAATTCCGTACACTAACCCTAAATAAAGAAGTAAAATACTTAAAAAATCCATTTTCAGAGAATTCTTGAGTGAATTAATCTTATTCATCGACACACTTCCATCGTCAGAAATCAGTTTTAGTTCCATTTCGCTGTTTTCCAT
>JABUQX010108800.1:5000-40000 GCA_015478945.1 Trachelipus rathkii | reverse complement strand
AAAAAAAAAAATCAAAAAAGCCTTATTAGAGGTCTAATGAAGATATTAAAAACAAAATTTTTTTTATTTATAAGCGGAATCACTCACTCGGCATCAAAGGGTTAAAAAGATTAATAATTCCCTTGTATTTCCGGTACTTTTTTCGTCGGAATGTTACCTCACGGTTAAAGTATCTATCTACATTTTTTTTTCTGTACTATAATTTTTAAAGGTGCCATTTTCCGTGATGGATTATTCGAACCTTTTACATCATCATTTATTTAGGGCCTATTTCCGCCGCAAAGAACACTGGGAACGTAGCGAGCGGTGTGGTGTAATCCAGTTGACCTTAATATCGCCCTTTGGCATCAATACCTGAGGTAGGCTTTTTCGACCAAAAAATCGATAAAATTTTGCAAAAATTTTTTTATTTAAAAGATGTTTCGCATTCGACTGTACGTCGGCTGTATGCGTTTCGGAATCAACAGAAATTGAGAGAAACATCTAGAAGGGCCGTCGAAGTCAGGCTGCCAAACCAGACGAATATCTGTTTCAAGGTCTTAATTTAAATTGAATACTGGAAGATGATTATTACACATAAATAGTCGATCGCTTTCGAGAAGATTAAGTATAGCTCGTATAGGCCCGTCGTAGTCTATCGAAAATCTCGGTGAATATCGCTCAGTTCTAAGTGTTAAGTTCTTATCTGTATAATTATGTTTCTATGATCTTTAATCTATCACTTATAATGTCTATCGATCGGATAAGAAACTCGTAGAGTGCTAGTCGAATTAACAGTGGCCAATGATCTGTCGAACCATGCTGCGTAACGAAGACAAGATAAGAATAGAAAATATGTATAATATTGTAGAGTTTCACTCATAAAAATCCAAAAAAATTTTATACAGAAGGTATGTTAGTTGTGTTGAATAAATTTATATTCGTTATTCGTGATGGAATCATTTTTTGCCAAAAAAAAATAAAAGTTTTAAATTTCCTCCGATCGGACTTATTCAGGAGATCGGAATATGGTTAACCGATTAAAACTTAACGGTAAGCCACGTTTGATAAGTCAGCGAGGGAAATCGATGAAGCGTTTCAGTTCCTAATTAATTGATCGAAAAAATATCAGTACATTCACTAAATTTATGTCTATCGATCTGATAAGACAAACTCGTAAGGCACTCAAGTCGATTCAGCGCGCATCTTCGGAACGTTGATCAAGTTCCTATAATTTAATTTATATGATCGGAATTATAGATCCGATTCGACAATCGCAATCGACCGAAACTTAGTTAGCCAAAAAAAAACTTATAAATAATCTCCGAATCGCACTTATACTGATCGGGTTAACTAGTATAATGGTTATAACACACGGATTAGGAACTACTGTAAGGTCACCGTCGATATTCTTAAGTACGAGAATCTGAATGGAGAAGCGTTTTCGAGTTCCATATTAAATTTGATCGAAAATATTTTCAGTCATTTCACTAAATAAATGTTCTAATCGATTACGGATTTAGGATAGAAACTGTCATAAAGCTCGATCTTGATAACAGCTCTATAGTCTTCGTGATACGTTTCAAGTTCCTAATATAATTTGATCGGAAAAATTATTCCATTCGATACTACGCAAATCGATGAATCGATATTGTCCAAAAATAAACTTAAAAAAATTGCTCCGATCTAGACTTATGCAGTACCGTATATTGGGTTAATACGGATTAAGGAATACTCGAATAAGGCACGTCGAGTCAGCGAGATTAACGAAATAAGGAAACGTTATTCAGTTCTAACTAATTTAACCTTGATAACGAATAATATAAATATCATTAATAATCATTATTCACTAAATATGTTACTTATATTACGATCGCGATTAAGATACTATTCAGTAAGGCTCTAGTCAATTCAGCGCATTCTTAATCTTAGAACGTTTCAGTTCCTAATTTATTTGATCGGAAATGATCCATTCGACTCGCAATCGTATAGATATTAACTTACTAATTTGTCCAAATAATAAACTTAAGTAAATAATGCTCCGAAATCGACTAGCGGTACCGTATTGGTTGAATTAACCGGATTAAGAAACTCGTTAAGGTAACAAACGTCGTAAGTCTACGTGAGAATAATCGATGGAAGCGTTTTCAATTACCTAATTAATTATCAAAATATTTCGACAGTCATTCACTATAAATATGTCTATCGATCGGATAAGAAACTCGTAAGTGCTCGTTAAGATTCAGTACTAGCGATAATCAATTAACTGGAACGTTTCAGTTCCTAAATTTATATTGATCGGAAAATGATCCATTCGACTTCGCAATCGATGAACTTAATTTAAGCCAAAAAATAACTTAAATAAATAATGCTCCGATCGACTTAAAATGCTAGGTAACAGTATTGGGTTAACCGGATTAAGAAACTTCGTAAATAAGCACGGCAAGAGTCAGCAGATCGATTGAAGAAGCCAGTTTCAAGTTCCAATAATTTAAAGTGATCGAAATATACATCAGTCACTAATTATTGTCTTCGATCGTATAATTAAGAACTAAACTAAGTAGAACTCGTCGATCAGCGCGATTACTTTCGGAACGTTTCAGTTCCTAATTTATTTGATCGGAAATGATCCATTCGACTCGCAATTCGATGAACTTTTGCCAAAAATAATTTAAAAAATGCTCCGATCGACTTATGCGGTACCGTATTGGTAACCGGATTAAGAACTCGTAAGGCACGTCGAGTCAGCGATGATCGATGTAAAAGCGTTTTTCAGTTCCGAATTAATTGATAACGTAAATATCTAAGTCAAATTCACTAAATAGTCTATTCGTAATCGATAAGATACTTCGTTAAGGTGCTACGTTCGAAATTCAGCAGGATCTCGGTAACTTTTAAATCAAAGTTCCTAATTTAATATTGTTAAATCGGGAAATGATCCATTCGACTTTCGACACATCGATGAACTTTTGCCAATAAATAAAAACTTTAAAAATGCCTTCCGATTCAGACTTATTGCTAGGTATCGTATTGGGTTAAATTAATAAACCAAAGTGATATTAAGATAACTACGTAAGCCTAACGCAGAGTCAGCGATACTGTATGAAAGTTACGTTTCAGTTCCAAATTATAATATTGTATCGAAAATTGTCATTCACTAAATATAGTCCATCGATCGGGATTAGAAGCTCGTAGGCTCTTTCGATTCGAGCAAGGATCTTCGAGAAACATTTTCAGTTCCTATGAGATGTTAATATGATCGAAATGATCAATGCAAGACTCGCAATCGAAATTGAACTCTTTGTCCAAAATATATATCAAAAAATGCTCCTATCGACTCTATGAATTTACAATACGGTATATAGGAATTCACACCGCTGTATAACAGCGATTAAACATCATCGTAAGTCTCGTCGATTCGGCAGTATCTCGGAGACTGTATTCATCTGAATATTATGATCGGGATGAATCATTCGACTCGCAATCGGATGAAACTTTTGCACAGAGAAAAGTAGATTAATGGTAAAAATGCTTCCGTTATCGACTTAATGGATGGTATATCGTATTAAGGTTCAACTAACGGGTTTAAAACGGATTAAGAACATCGTAAGGCCCATCTCTTCACCGAGTGCGGGAAGCGTTTTTCCTAAGTTCCTAAAGGGATATTTGCGAATAGTGCACTGACTCAAGTATCACATAAATATAAGTTGATCGATCGGATTAAGAACTCGTTAGGCCCGTCGAGTCAACGAAATTGGTATTCACTCACAAATCTGCAAATTTGAAATTAAACCAAGGATATGGCTATCTAAGTATTAATACTATAAAATTAAAATAAAATTAAATTACAAATTCATCATAAAAATAATTTATAACAGAAAACTACTTATCGTTAATTATAAATGAAAGAAAAAATGCGTTTCTAATCGTTTTCAATTTAACCCCTACGCTTTAAATATACGAAAGTTGGGTTACCCCCCGTTTGAATTAAATAACATAAATAACGTTCTCGCTATGAATAAGGTATTGTTACGAAGTTAAAGTTCATTAACTAATTCAAGATAAACACTCTAACTGTTGGTGCATTTCTAAAAATGTAACCATTTTGTAAGGCTAATATCTTTATAAATAATAATTCAATCGTTAAAGCCGGCATATTTTATTATTATTCTAGCAAATTAAGCCGTTATCTTTCGCTAATACTATATTAATCCTCATCGTCGAATAAAGTAAGATCGCATTAAATTAAACTAAATTCAGCCAGACGATTTCAATTAACAAATTTATATGGATGAGTTAGTATATTACTATAGAGAGCGTTGAAGTTAATCTTGCGTGCAAATTTAATTTCCTATCAGAGGAGTAAATTCCAATGTATTTTTTGTTTAAAATATTTTACATACTTGGTGTATTTTTTATAAACGTCGTATCCTATGAAACGATGTAATCTCATAATAATTAATCCTATTTACAAGCTTTTCATAAATTGCGAGCATTTCCTGGTTGCGAGAAGCATAAGCTTACTTATAAAAGTCAGAAATCCGATATATTTTATATACAAAATCTCAAAGAGCCCTAAAGCCAGGTCTCGTAATATTTTGAACTGATAATAACATAATCGTCTCAATGACTTAATTTATTGTGATAAAATAATGTATAACAACGAATTATAAAGTGGCGTATAATTTCATTAAAATATTTCTTAATTTGAAGATATCCTGTCCATAAGTCGATCAAACATCTAAAAAACATATTTTTTGATATCTGTCAACAACTATTATTCGAGTATTTTGCAGCCTAATGGAGATATCATAGAAGATAGTGATAGAAATGAAATTTCTTTTACGAAACGAAGAAAGGCACCAATATCTCTATCTTCTGAGAATGGTGTGCACACGTTCAAGAATTAGAGTCCGAATAACCCGGACCACCACTAGTACTTTCTCTATGTAGGTTTGTAATTCTCATCGAATAGAGAGATGGGTGAGCGCTATAATAGAAAAATACCCAAATGCGAGTATGATGATATCTATCAGTCTGAGATTACAGAAAAATTAGCTTTCATGAAAAGAAGTAATTTTATTTGTCGAGATTGAAGTGATTCCCAATCAGGTAATGTTACATATCGTGGCAACCCGCATAAAAGGGTGTTCGGCATGAGCCATAATTTTGGAGGAAGCTGATAATACGTTAATCGAGGGTGAAACTGCCAAAAAATCAAAAAATATCAATAACCTCCTTCATTATTTTAAAATCCTATTCAATACTCGACTAACTAAAATTGCGTATAATACGAAAAGACTACGAAATATAAGGAAGATAATAATATATTCAGCATTACTAGCTGCTTAAGAGATTGCTAGAGCACGAGTTCATTCTCTCATTCCATCCGTTTACTAAGAATACTCACAGTAGTACAGAGAGCTCAATCTCTTGTTTTCCATCAGTGAATTAGAAGACATTGTTTTAAGGCTTTCAGAAATCGAGATTAAACATGAAATAAGGTGAGGTCGGGTCGAGAATATTCATTAAAACACATAAACTCTTAATATGCATTTAAAATGAATAAGGTTCTCTTTTTAATTTCTCGTATAATAAGATTCAAATTTTACTCTAAAGAAACCAAGTAAAATCATAAAGTAAACGGTGGATGTTTATGTCCGTGCTTAAACGGTCGATTAAGTTACAATTTTAATACATTTAATGAATACTTCAACTAAAATATTAAAATTGGTGGAAGATAAAATATATATACTGATAGAATTAATTTATTAACGAATAAAGATAATTAAATGAATATTAATTAAATTAAGAAGGAATAATCAAATAGTTAATTTCGTCGGGGAGTATTGCCGTGAAAACAAAGTTCTTAGATTGTCTCTTAACCTACATATTTTAAGCTTCATTACATTATGAAATATTATACTAAATATTGCGTGTTAAAGTAATGTAAGATAGATAATCGAAGAAATACATAAAATATATCGATTCGATATTATCGCTCAAATATCACTTTAATCATAAAGTCATTAGTACTAAAAATTTATCAAATATATTTTTGAAGAGTAGATAAGTTTTAATACTACATGTTACTTTTCAAGTGATGTCGAGTGCATCCTCCTTCTTCCTACCCTCACCATTATTACAAATAATCTCACTATGGCTCACCACAACTGGGAGATTTTCTATAGTTTTTAAGAATTGAATCCACTAGCTATAAGATCATTCATACCTGTTATTAAGAGATAGGAAATGTCTCGCATGGCAAGTGAAACGTAAAGATGTATACTTTTTATGTAGCACCCCGGTCTATCAGTTCCTCTAGATGAATATCATCACTCTGATCAGATTATCATATTAATAAGAATTCTACTTATAGTATTAAGACTCTAGATAGCGCCGATCACAAATGGCAGTCTATTCTAATGATTCGTATTCTGATACCACCTGATCTGATATTATTGCCTATAATACAGTAAACGACGTTTGATAAATATCGTGATTCCATAAGATTCCTTCTAAACATTCTCGAATGTCCTTCTTCCTCTGTCTCGCTTATTTTTCATCGTGTTTTAGTCACTTATCACTTCAAATCATTAAAATGTCGGTCAACGCTAAATATTTAATATCGTGAATGTTTGGTATTCCCTTCTGGAATAGAATAAGAGCTCTCGTGCAAGGTATCTCTCGTTTTAAAGATAACAACTGAGAGGTCTTTTCCAAGTGGTTCATTTGGTGTTTCATCGCTCGAAATATTTGGATTCTACTTGTTTCTAACGATTGGAAGCGTGTTGCGAATTATGAACGGTTGCGTCTATTAGAATCCTTTTCGCTCAAACTGTGTATTTCTATTACTATGTGTCCATCAAGCTATCTGTAATTAGAATCTGTTTTATCTTTACTTGTTAATCTAAGATTTTCCATTATAGGGTGAACAGATAGGACGCTTAGAATATCCATGATTGAGACGGAGAGTGGCGGAGTATTAGGATATTTCCGAGACTCAAAATAGTGAAAAAAAACTTTAGAATGAGTGTATAGTCAACGTCCTTATATAATTGAGCATATATTATAAAAAAAAAATTTATATTTTTAAAAAATTAAAATTTGTTAAATATTTTAAAGGTATTTTTTTTTTATTATAAAAAATAAAAAATCCGTGCGTGCGATCAAACAAATGTTTTTGTTTATTAAACCGCTTTTTGAGAATTTTGGTGTGAGAAATTTAATAATTAAATAAATAAAAATTAAAAATGATAAAATTTTAATTGAATAAAATACATTTTTTCAAAAAACTCCTTTATTAATACATACATACAATACAACTAAATATTAATAATTTAATGATATTCATTATTCCTTTCCTACTTTTATTTTCGCTTTGCGAATTTCCTACTCGATTACACGCGTTCAATGCGAATAACGAATATAAGACAGAATTCTCTTGCGTAGATTTTCCGATCGCGGGAAATCACGATAGTTATTTTTATAATATGTTTCACATACGTGAAGCGGATACGTTTTTAGCAAAATTAAATAGCCCTTTATGCAAATCTTTCCCCGTTCTCGAAATTAGGCTGATGCTTTTACCCCCAACGGCGAGATGCAGTTTCCTCGATAATGGCGACTTTTATGAACGCGGGTTCCGCTCTTGTAAAACTAAAAAAATTCATCTCTTCAAATCTAGAATAGATCTAAATTTTAAATTCCGTGATCTTTATTATAAAAGGTATTTGAATTTTACCTTTGATGCAGGCACCACTCAAAGCCAAAAATTTTCGCACCTAATTTTTACAACTAACGCTAACAGCAATGATAATTTCAGAAATCTCTCAAAGGCGAACGAGGAACAGGCCGCGCATATATACGAATTTAAAGAACTCAAATTTTGCGGTCTTGCGATAAAGGGAAACTGCGCTACTTTTTGCTCTAACGCTCCCTTAAACGTGCTTAAAAAACCCCCATGTTTTCGGAAAGTTAATGAAACCACCACAAAATTTTATACATCATACAACGAAATGTTTTCAGCTAGATATTTCAATTTGATAAATAATATTCGAACAGGAAAAGCCGTTCTTTCGACCACCTCGTCTCCAATTACAAATGTCACGAAGCAATCGAATATTAAAGAACGCAGTGGCGACACCGGGACCTCTCGGTCAATTAAAAATAATAAAAAAATAAATACTGAGAAATTCTACCGACCTGATGAATTATTTTATTCGACACCATCGATCAATACGAAACGCGAAAATACCAAGAATAGTCTTCCCGTAGTAGGAAAAGAAGCAAAAATCAAAATTAATGTCGAAAAGTTCACTGACCGTACCAGGTTATCTTCGATCCATAGTTATACACCATCGATCGTCGAAGAAAATGACGATAATAATAAGTTCACATCTCTTATTTCCTCAAAAGAAATAGTTATGAATATAAATTACGAAACTGTTTTTGCTCCAACGACCATATCATTATCACCAGTAACTAAATTTATATCATCGACTACCGAAGGCGCTATTTCCAACGCCGAGACATCTCTTTTGAACGAAAGTGGTACGAAACCGAGTATTAGAGAGGCGGAGTCCAATAATAATCCGCTTCTAGTCATTGAGAAAAAACGCAAACTCAGTACAAAATCATATTTTTTAAACGAAAGAGATAAATATACGACTAAATTTGAAAACGTGACCCGATTAATCGCTAATGTTTCAAACTCGTCAGCGAATGGTGAAACACTCGATAGTAGTAGTGACAATAATAATAATAAAACAAATTTCACTGCCGATTTATTCTCAACAAAGATCGAGAAAAATGCTAACGGCGAAGGAAAAAAAGACTCTAAAAATAATCATTCATCAACATCCGATCACTTAAAACCGTTGATTATCGACGAGAATAATTACGATAAAAGCGCGGTGAACTACTACAGTGATGAACAAATCACATTAGCTATCGTTTTTATATTTTTCATTTGTTTAGGTTTAAATATAATTTTGCTCGGGAGATGTTATAGGACATAAATATAATGAAATGTAAAAATTTAAATAAAAGTCAATTGTATTATCAAAAGGTATAATTTATATGGTATTATATTCATTTCTATTATCTTATACATCAATCCGTATCCCTCATCCCCAGGGGCCGCTTTCTTACCCCAAAAATTAAACTATAAGTAACATCCATTCTAACTAACATCAATTTATCAAAACCAACAAGCCGCCCAAAGTAGAACTATTATAGAACCATAATATTAAGATTTCGATATTAAATTTTGGTGAAAAAACTTCTGGCCGCTTGGCGATCACAAGACCCATAGTGGTATGGGCGATAGAGCAAGACTTTGTCGGACTCGGCGTTTTAAAATCGTTAAATTATTTTAATATTCGTTGTCCCTAGCTCATTTTCCTACGACTGAACGAGATATAGTTACAACGCGCGTGATTTTGAAATGGCTTCACGAGCTAAACTAACCAATTAATATTGGTCGTCAATCGGTTGATTTAGTACATTAACGACATTTTAATAAGTTTCCACGCAGAGAAATCGCGTCGAAATTATTTTCAGACTTTTGCGAAGGAAAGAAGACGGTTGAGTACTCCCTCTTCAATTCGGAGCGAGAATCATGACATCTATCAACGTAATAGCATCATCGATATAAGTCATGAGCGAATTTCTAAGACGGGAGTAAATATCGATATTGGATTTTCGAAGAAATCGGATTTAGTGACTCGTGCTTTGAGAAAGGCAATACCCGAAATATCTGAATAAGTCAATAAAATTACTTCGATCTGTTCGACGAAAATGAATACCCACCCCGAGCGGTGAGGTTTTTCGTTATGTTGCACACAAAACGCCCTATAAGCCTGACCTGCCAGATAAAAATAAATTCGATACGAGTTGAGAACGAGAAACCTCAGGTGACGGAGAACCGCTCCGTACGTCGGTAGAATGCCTAACTTCAGAATCACCTAGAATAAACATAACTCACTTTTCGTTTTTCAGTATGGACGAAGTCACCTCTACTCGGGGATCAGTTAACATGAGATTTTCAAGGGGGATGATCCGATGATAATACAGAGATCCCCCTAAAAAATCGATTCGAAAAATTACCATCAGGCTTAATTTTCCTATGATTTCGTCACTCCTTCGATACGGGACTACGTCTGTTTAACTGTTATTCGTGAAACGGCTATCGAATACATGAACTGCGGCAAAATAGTTTACTCTCGCGTAGCAAGAGTTTGTAAGTCCGAACCGAAGGAAATCGGCGCCACCCGCTTCCAAGAGGTTTTAAACTAACTGGTAACAGAACGTTTTTGAAAGAAGTAGACTCAAATTGTCTATCGCCGGGAAACAATACCACTTCGATTTAGAATTTTTAATTTAGTGATACTTCGACGAAAATACAATCCAAGGTCAGCGACGTAATTCGCCGCGCTAACTGCGGCCCACGGCGGACGGCTAACGATGATGAGGTCGATATACGCTTATTATTTACGACACCTCCCGAACTCTATTTCTCCAGGGGTCGTCGGTTATGTTTCTTTCTAATGAGAAGACATTCTCGCATTACATTCGACGGTCCTTTTCAAGTTAGCTCAAAAAGTCTCGACTCGAACTGTGAAAACCGTTCCTTAGTATCGGGTTCACGCAGCCTCGATTCCAGGGCGTGTCTGTCGAGTGGAATACAGCCGAGTTCTTCCCCAAGAAATATATCGATTTTATTCGCTCTCATCCTCTCATGTTATGGGCCTCCGTCTCGCCATCCACGGAAGGACCCTGTGGATTATGAAGCCTCGTTGGCGAGGACTAGAGGATGCACAAGAACTGTAGCCGTCGATCCTAACGGAATGCCGGTGTGACCGGCGGACCGATTCGGGTGACGTCATATTAATGCAATCGCGACGAGTAGTCAATTGTGGAAAAAGTGTTGATGTATTAAGGCGACCTTCTTGAAGAGTAAGGAAGGGCGGACGTCAGTCAATCATCGTCGAGAAATTACGTATTATTAATATTGAAACCCCCTAATCGATAAAATAAACTTTTCATTGATAGATGAAACGTCTCTGACGTGGAGACCCAAAGTTAGATCGTTAATAACCGACACCGAATGAATGTCAATACCTTATAAGCATAGATGTACGGCAAAGCCACCTCTTGCGAGCTTGTACAGTAGTCGTCGCCAAAACCCTTATTGCGCGTTGGTATTTCCGGCCCGTGGTACATTGCGATTCGAAACGACGGCAATACGCGTTGAAAAACCAAATCTAATATCTTTTCAGAACGCGTCTTCGCCGGAATCACCTGAGTATAATGTGTCCACGACATATATACGACCTCACAACATCCCGCCATACTCTTCTATGAGGAAGTTTAACTACAATGAAAAAAAACCTAAAGCACCGTGGTATTTCATAAATCACGTCATCGACCACGAGTTATGTAATGGTGGCAGCGGTGCGTTCGTTCAAATCTCGGATGTACGCTAGTATAAATTTAGCGTTAAAAAACGCTCGAAGTTTTATAGCCACTGGCGGTATACCTCTTGGATCTGTATACGATTTAACTTCTATTCAGTGCTCAGCACAAGATAAAAATGAAGCAGTCTCAACAATTCGACTCGAAAATGATAAAGTAAATTATTAAATAATAAAACAATATATATATTTAATATATTTATATATATATGTTTATAATAGTATGTAAATAAATTTATAATGTTACAAATATATCTTTAATTATTTAATGAAAAATCGAGTATTTTCTATCAAATTCATTCCCTAGTTCTATGATTTATTATATAATATATATATATATAATATTAATATATATATATATATATATATATATATATTTATTATATTATATATATAATATTTAAATATATATATATAATAATAAAAATATATAATATATAATATAATAATATAAATATAATATATATATATATTATATATATAAATATAATATAATATATATATATAATATACTATTAATAATAATAATATATATTTATATATATATAATATATTATTATATATATATATATATATATAGATATATATAATAATATATATTTAATATATATATAATATATATATATATATATATATATTATATATATATATTATATATATATATATATTTAAGATGTAATATGACATAAAATCGCAAAAGTAGATGTTAAAGAAAGAACATATAATGAGAAGGAAAAGAATTAACTGCCTTCTCTGGAATTGAACCACCGCATGTTGCGCGTGAGGACAATATTTTAGATGTTAAATATTGCATAATAATCGCAATTAAAGATGTTAAAGAAAGAACATATAATGAGAAGGTAAAGAATTAACTGCCTTCTCATTATATGATGGCGTGGACAATTATGCCGTGCTATATAATTGAGCTATCCCCCAACCCAAAAAAGTGGTAATCAAGAACAGTTATCTTTACCTTCTCATATATATATATAGCCATATAATATATATAATATATATAATATAATATTATATATATATAATTATGATATAATATATAAACATATATATATATATATAATATATATATAATATATATATATATATAAAAAGTCCGATTGCTTTATAGTACAAAAACACAACAGGATATGGCATAAAAGAATTAAAATAATAATTAGTTAATAATATTTGTAATTATTTGGAAAAACACAGATTATGTAATAACATTTATTTTAATAATATTCTCACGATAAGAAGAATTTTCACACGGTTTTTCCCAAGGGTTTTTCCCACTTGCGCAATAGTATTTTCATATTATATTTTTCTTTTGCATTAAAAGTTGAAATTTCGTAACATTGTACAGGATGCTCATCCTGTTGCTAAATCAAAAATAAGTTTTCGATAAACATCTAATGGGTATAAAAGGAAAGGATCAGGAGCTAGAGCTCATTATCCCGACAACCTCAACTACTATACAAAAGAAAAAACCAAGTTCATGGGCTAGAGCTCATTATTCCGACCTTATCAACTAGTATACAAAAGCAAAAACGACAGTATAATTTTATCAGTGAAATCAAATCGAAATAACGTAAAAAACTCTAAGTCCATTTTAACTTAGAAAATTTTTGAAATAAAATTAACTTAGAAATTCAAAATAAAATTAACTTAGAAATTTTTGAAATAAAATACCTTAGAAATTTTGAAAAAAATTAACTTAAGAATTTTTGGACAATTAAAAATTAACTAGTTTTCTTTATGTGATTTTTATCGATGAAGTGAGATGTGGTACGTTCTTCTTCAAATGAAGAATTTTATTTCACGATACTTCATCTACTGGGGGTTTTTGATAAATACAGCTATATTAACCTTTCAAAAATAATCCATGTTCATTCTAAAATGCTTCTCCAACATATAATATTTGAGGTGCTAATATAGCGTTATGTATTATTATTAATCAATTTTTTATACCACGTGATACTACTATATAATACCAATGATCTCTCTCCGTCCTCCTACAATTGTTGTGTTATATCTAGAAATCATCCGAATAGAACTTAATTTTAAGGGTATATTGATATAAAATACATCCCATTATTTTCATTTAATTTGGTAACTCAAAATAAATTTTTTTTTGAGAACGCATATATAGTCACAATCGTACTAAGTTTATATTATTTAACCGTACATTGCTGATAAATATTAAATTTAAGATTTTGTAATGTAAGTAGACAACGATGCGTTGATTGTTTATTATTATTTGAAAACATTTAATGAAAGTCATAAGTTTATTTCAAATTTAAATTTATTACTTTATCATTTTTTAGATTAAATAAATATTTATTTTATAATTAATTTTATTGTTGTAAATTTAGAAGAATTTTAGTGAGAAAATTAATGCAGAATAATAAAAGAATAATAATAATAAAAAATATTATATTATTAACAAAAATAATATTAATATATAATAAGAATAATAATAATAATAATAAAATAATTATTAATATATAAGGAAAAAATAATTAAACATTTAGAATTAGTAATATAAATTAGCATAAAAAGGATATTTACTTACGTGAGAAAAAAATATTAATTTAATTCACAATAAAATACATGATATGGTGAAAGGAATCGTAAAGGAATATATTTTTTAAGTTGTGTGAGGAGGAAAAAATTATGTAATTAGGTTAACGCGAAAACATAAAAAATTATATTTTTTTTTTTATAATATAAATATAATAAATATAATTATAAATAATGAAAAAAATTGTGATATATATATATATTATGTAATATTTTCATAAAGGACTATATATATATAAAATATATTATATATATAGAGGTGAATTTAAGAGATAATTAATATAAAATATTATATATATATAATATATATATGATATGTATATATATATTTGGGTAAAAAAATATATATATATATAAAAATATATAGAATATAGAGATTGAATTTAAAGATATTAAATAAATATAATATATATATATTTATATGATATGGTATATAATGGTTTGGTAAAATTAATATAATAATAGAGTAATAGATAATGGTTATTTTTGAAAAGGAATTGCTGTATTACAAAACCCCCTGTCGCGAAGATGTGATTAAATATTTCATTTTCATTGAAGAAGAAAGTAAAATCAATCAAGAACGGGGCATGAATTTGATAGAAAATACTCGATTTTTCATTAAATAATTAAAGATATATTTGTAACATTATAAATTTATTTACATACTAATATAAACATATCTCTTAATAATAAAATATATATTACTGTTTATTATTTTAATAATACTTTTAAATCCATTTTCGAGTCGATTGTAAGACGTTCATTTTATCTTGTGCGAGCAACGAATTGAAGTGAAATCGTAACCGATCCAAGAGGTTACCAGGGCTAAAACGAGCGTTTTTAACGCTAAATTTAATAAAGGACATCCGAGAGACGCGCCGCTGCCAACCACTTCACTCGTGGTCGAGACGTGATTTGAATACCACGGTGTATGAGTTTTGTGTAAGTTAAACTCTCAGAAGAGATGCGGGTGTGTGGTCCGATTAGTTACCACCGTGGCACATTCCGGTGATGGATTCCCCGGAAGAACGTCGTTCTGAAAGATTAAGTAATATAGGTTTATAACACGTTTCGCGTTAGAATCCCTAATTGCCCAAGGGCCGGTAATACCACTGCGCAATAAGGTTTGCAGACGCTACGCCACGCTCGGCAAGAGGTAATAGGATGGCTTTGCCGCATCTAATGCAAAGGATTGATTTCACTTCAAGGGGTGTCGGTGATGACTAGAAAATATAACGATCAACTTCCTTGAAATCATCCACCGTTCCAACCGTAATTCACTGATCAGTATAAGTTATTTATCATACGGGGTAAGTTCGAATAAAAGACGAAATTTCTTCGACTATGAGTATGGATCTTGACGCAGCGCTCCTTCTCTTCAAGAAGGCGCGTTAATAACCATCAACACTTTTCACATGTCAGGTTGCGAGCGAAGTGATGAAAATACGATCTGTCGACACGGAAGGGCTGCCCGGGTACACACGGCACTCGATTGAGATCGGAGACGCGTAAGTTTTGTGAAACTATGTACTCGAACCCGAGGCTTTCATAAATCAACGATCTTCCGTGGGTAATATGGCTAAGACAGACCATGAATCGCGGTGATGAAGTGGAGGTATGCGAGACGAATAACATGTCGGATAATTTATCCTCGGCACAGATGCTCGGCTTGTCATCTCACGCAGAAACGCACTGACGGAAGACTCGAGTGGACGCCACGTACTAAGTGTTTTCCATTCGCAGTCGGAGACTTTTTTGCTCCTTGAAAGGACGTCGAAGTGTAAATCGAGAAGATCTCATATACAGTCGAGATAAGTAGAAAGAAACAAACGCCGCCGACCCCGTCGGTGAGTAGAAGATTCGGAGCTCGTCGTAAAGAATAGCGTATGATTCGCCTCATACAATCGAGCCGTCGCCGATGCGCCGCCGTTAGCGCCCGAAATACGTCGCTGACGGATGTTTTATTTCGTCGTATAGTTAGAAAGGGTGTATTGTCGGCGATGAGACATATATTGTAGCTGCTACTTTTCAAAAAACGGTCGTACCAGGTTAAAACCCTGCTGGAAGCAAGACGAGGTGGGCCAAGCGCATGTAAATCCTCGGTGCGGAGCTTACAAACTCATTGGTGCTTGCTCTTAAACCGCCGGGGAGAAGGTGAAACTATTTTGCGCGAGATACATTGTTAAATTATGCGAGTAAGCCGTGTTGATCACGAAAAAATAGAAAAAGAACTTAGTCGTATTCGAAGGAGTCGAACGAAATCGTGGAAATTAGACTAGAGTGTATCCTTTCGATATCTTTTTAGAATGATGAGTAGGAGTACTCTGGAATTATCACGAGGTAATCATCCCTTTAGTAATACATCACTGTACTGTCGCCCGCGCTCCAGAGGTGAACCGTACACCGTAAAACGAAAACAGTTAGAGTACGTGAGCCAGCCTCTCTTCAGGCCGACGCACTCTGGATGACAAGTCTATCCACGTGCAACCTGAGCAGTATAAACAATAGTAACACCTGCCGTGATCTCGCCAGTCGAATACGCGTGTGCGTATCCTATCCCACGGGCTGTACCATGGGCGGTGGTACGCGACAAACGAAAATATGCCCTCCTAACTGGTGTTTTACTCGTAACGTACGGAAAGTAGATATATGCACAGTTCAGCTTTCGGAAGGTTGCCGGTTCTCAAAGCACGAGTACGCACTATGATCTGCTATCTGAAATCCACTTCTGATCTGACACGACGCGTATACCGAGAAGCTCGTCTACAAGTCGATGATGCTTACGTTGTAGATGTAGTTTCTCGCTCCGATGAGAAGGGAGTCCCCGTCCCTTCGCAAAAGTTGAAAATAATCGACGCGATTTCTGCTGCCGTGGAAACTTTGCGATGCTAAGTCAACCGAATTGACGACCAAATTTGGAGTTAGCTCGTGAACCATTTCCAAAGCCGCGGCGGTTGATAACTTCGTCGTCGTAGGAAAAATGACAGGGAAAACGAATATTAAAAATAACGATTTTAAACGCCCGAGTCGACAAAGTCTTGCTCTTCGCCAACCCATGGGTCTTGTGACGCCAAGCGCGCCAGAAGTTTCACCAAATTTAATATCGAAATCTAATAATGGTTTCATAGCTTCTCTTTGGAGCGGCTGTGGTTGATAAATTGATGTTAGTAGATGGATGTCTTAAGTTAATGTAAGAGCGCGTGAGGGTGGTGGTGTAAAGAAAGAAATGAATGAATAACCAAAAAAATACTTTTGATAAAAATTGACTTTATTTAAATTTTTACATTTCATTATATTTATGTCCTATAACATCTCCCGAGCAAAATTATATTTAAACCTAAACAAATGAAAAATATAAAAACGATAGCTAATGTGATTTGTTCATCACTGTAGTAGTTCACCGCGCTTTTATCGTAATTATTCTCGTCGACCGCGCTTTTATCGTAATTATTCTCGTCGATAATCAACGGTTTTAAGTGATCGGATGTTGATGAATGATTATTTTTAGAGTCTTTTTTTCCTTCGCCGTTAGCATTTTTCTCGATCTTTGTTGAGAATAAATCGGCAGTGAAATTTGTTTTATTATTATTATTGTCACTACTACTATCGAGTGTTTCACCATTCGCTGACGAGTTTGAAACATTAGCGATTAATCGGGTCACGTTTTCAAATTTAGTCGTATATTTATCTCTTTCGTTTAAAAAATATGATTTTGTACTGAGTTTGCGTTTTTTCTCAATGACTAGAAGCGGATTATTATTGGACTCCGCCTCTCTAATACTCGGTTTCGTACCACTTTCGTTCAAAAGAGATGTCTCGGCGTTGGAAATAGCGCCTTCGGTAGTCGATGATATAAATTTAGTTACTGGTGATAATGATATGGTCGTTGGAGCAAAAACAGTTTCGTAATTTATATTCATAACTATTTCTTTTGAGGAAATAAGAGATGTGAACTTATTATTATCGTCATTTTCTTCGACGATCGATGGTGTATAACTATGGATCGAAGATAACCTGGTACGGTCAGTGAACTTTTCGACATTAATTTTGATTTTTGCTTCTTTTCCTACTACGGGAAGACTATTCTTGGTATTTTCGCGTTTCGTATTGATCGATGGTGTCGAATAAAATAATTCATCAGGTCGGTAGAATTTCTCAGTATTTATTTTTTTATTATTTTTAATTGACCGAGAGGTCCCGGTGTCGCCACTGCGTTCTTTAATATTCGATTGCTTCGTGACATTTGTAATTGGAGACGAGGTGGTCGAAAGAACGGCTTTTCCTGTTCGAATATTATTTATCAAATTGAAATATCTAGCTGAAAACATTTCGTTGTATGATGTATAAAATTTTGTGGTGGTTTCATTAACTTTCCGAAAACATGGGGGTTTTTTTTAAAAGCACGTTTAAGGGAGCGTTAGAGCAAAAAGTAGCGCAGTTTCCCTTTATCGCAAGACCGCAAAATTTGAGTTCTTTAAATTCGTATATATGCGCGGCCTGTTCTTCGTTCGCCTTTGAGAGATTTCTGAAATTATCATTGCTGTTAGCGTTAGTTGTAAAAATTAGGTGCGAAAATTTTTGGCTTTGAGTGGTGCCTGCATCAAAGGTAAAATTCAAATACCTTTTATAATAAAGATCACGGAATTTAAAATTTAGATCTATTCTAGATTTGAAGAGATGAATTTTTTTAGTTTTACAAGAGCGGAACCCGCGTTCATAAAAGTCGCCATTATCGAGGAAACTGCATCTCGCCGTTGGGGGTAAAAGCATCAGCCTAATTTCGAGAACGGGGAAAGATTTGCATAAAGGGCTATTTAATTTTGCTAAAAACGTATCCGCTTCACGTATGTGAAACATATTATAAAAATAACTATCGTGATTTCCCGCGATCGGAAAATCTACGCAAGAGAATTCTGTCTTATATTCGTTATTCGCATTGAACGCGTGTAATCGAGTAGGAAATTCGCAAAGCGAAAATAAAAGTAGGAAAGGAATAATGAATATCATTAAATTATTAATATTTAGTTGTATTGTATGTATGTATTAATAAAGGAGTTTTTTGAAAAAATGTATTTTATTCAATTAAAATTTTATCATTTTTAATTTTTATTTATTTAATTATTAAATTTCTCACACCAAAATTCTCAAAAAGCGGTTTAATAAACAAAAACATTTGTTTGATCGCACGCACGGATTCTTAGTTTTTATATAAAAAATAAATGCCTTTAAAACATTTAACAAATTTCAATTTTTTAAAATAATAATTTTTTTTTTTATAGTTTATTCGTGCGAAACCACTATTTAAAGTTTTTTTTCTTTTGAGTCTCGACATATTCTGCCCGTTCATCATGGATTCTACGCGGCCTTCTTTCAACCCTATAATGGAAACTTTGCAGTTAATTCAAAGTACAGTAAGCAGTTTCCAATACGTGGTGAAACTGAAAGAAAATACCTTGACGGAAAATTTTAGCACGCTCATTCGCAAACGCTTCCAATCGTTAGAAAAAGAACCAATTTCGAGCATAAACAAAATGAACCACTTGGAAAAGACTCTACCGTTATTTTTTAACGAGGGATATGCCACGGAGTTTTTTCAGAAATCCAAAATTCCGATTTTAAATTTAGCGTTGAGACATTTTAAATATTTGAGTGATAAGTACAAAAAAGAGAAAAATAGGGGCACCAGGGAAAGAGACATCGAATGTTTGAAGGAATCTTATGGAAATAGCGAAATTTATCAAACGTTTTCTGATGGCATCTACGATCAGGGGTATGCACGCATCATTCAGATACCGAAATTTGGGACGGGTTCAGAGTCTTATATAAACGAAGAATTCTTAATTAAGAAAATTGATGGCGATGATAATTCAATCAGGGATGAAGAGGGGGCTATAAAAGATAAATCTTTCGTTTCACTGAAAGCGAACATTCCTATCACCTTTAAACAGGTTGATGACTTATGCTTGGATTCAATTCAAACTATAAAAAACGGTGGTGCTAGTGAGATTGTTGGTGAGGGTGAAGAAGAGAATGCTCATGAAAATAAATGTAAAAAAATTATTACTCAAAATATTGAAAATTTGCTAAGCTTTGAAAAGTGTTTGAGCGATATATCGAAATCGAAATATGTTCTTCGATTACTATCTTTACTATACTTTAACGCAATATTGTATATTTCCAACGAGAGCTTAAATGGGAAGGACAATCTAAGATTGTTTTCGGCAACCCCGACGAACTATTTGACCCTTAAATTATACATTTTCTTTCGAATATTCTATGTTTTTCCCACCACATTTATTTGTGAAGTACAAATGTTTAAATCGTACTTAATCGACCGTTTAAGCACGACAAACATCCACCGATTTCTTTTTGATTCTTGGTTCTTTAGAGAAATGAATCTTATTAATAAGAGAAAAAAAAAGAGACCATTCCCTTTAAATGCTGATACGAGTTTGTGTTTTAATGAATATTCGAACCCGACTCACCTTATTTCATGTTTCTCGATTCTCTGAAAGCCTTAAAACAGTCTTCTAATTCGATGGAAAACAGCGAGATTGAGCTCTCTGTAGCTACTGGAGTTTCTAGTAAACGGATGGAAGAGAGAATGAACTCGGTCAAGCAATCTCTTAAGACCGAATGCTTGAATATATTACTTTTTTATTTCGGTCTCGTATACGCAATTCCTTGGCGAGTATTGAAAGGATTAAATTATGAAGAGGTTATTGATTTTGTTTTTGGAGTTTCACCCGAAACGATTCAGCCTCCAATTGGCTTGCCGCACCTCATGGGGTTGCCATCGATAGTACTTAACTTGTTGGGAATCGACCAATCGCAAATAAATCCTTTCATGAAAGCTATTTGTAATTCGAATGAAGAATTCATATATGAATTTGGGTATTTTTCAAAAGCGCTCCCATCTCTTACGAGAGAAATTAAAACACCCAAGGAGAAATATGTGGTGTCGGGTTTAATCGCTGACCATATTCGGAACCTTTGTGAACCACCAGAAGAAAAATATATGGTCCTCTTTTCGTTTTTTTGTAAGTTTATAGAAATATTGCATTTCATAAGCTACTTTTAGATCTTCTTTTCTCATTGTCTGAAAATATTACTTCGTTAATTATAGTTTGAAGTAATTCAAAAAAGGATTACCATTAAAAATTGAGGACTCAAAAGAGAACTTCAAAAAAGTTTTAATTATTTGACCTCTTCGTCGGGATATTTATATTAGCTTGTTTACAACTCACCAAAAATTAAGGGAACATGTAATATCAAAGAGTTCAAAAAAATATCGCAGAGACCTGGCTATTAAAGGCCATGTAGTAATTGAATATAAAAAAAAAAATAGGGGGGATCAGTGTTCGATCTTGGAGATTTGCGGTCTGGCCGGTAAATATAATTGTCGCCTATAACCTGACCCTTACATGTATAATTAGTTATTTTTATATTTATTGTTATAGTATTTACATTTCGTCTTTTCATGTCGTTATTGTGCTTCTCCTTACACCCACACTACCCCCACCCCCCACACTCCTTTTTTGTTGTTTTGAAATATTTGTTTTTTTTTTTATTTTTCTGTTATAAAAAAATTTTATATAAATTTATTGTAATTTTATTTGCTTTGGTGTTTATTTTATTTATTTATTTTTTTTTTTTTTTTTATTTTTTTTGGTGTGCTGTTTTTTTGTCTTTATTTTATTAATTTTTCTCTCCCCTCCCCCCCCCTTCTTTTATAGATTTAAATATTCTTCTCTTATCTAATTTTATTTCCCCGTACCTCTCTAAAATACGTACAAGGACTAAATTGTTATTAAATCTCTTCCATTTTTCGACAATGAAGGATATAAGACGCGGAAAAAGGAAAGAAACGCGCTATGTGCAAAAATAATAATGCGAAGCAGAAAAAGAGTACATTTAAAGATTATTGCCTCAGAATTGTTACTTATTGAATAGCAGGCACCACACAAGAGAAGGTTTCAGAAAGAATAACATAAGACTTCGATAACAAAAAACTACATCGACCGAAAGAAAAAACGATTTATAGTTTATCAACGGGGGAACCAACTACCATACTCAGCAGAGGGAAAATGGAAAAAGACATGAAAAAAAGTCAATTTTTTTCTTTAAAATAACTACACAACATTTAACCCTCTAGTGACAATACTCTAAAATTAAGATTTTATGGAGTAAAACGGTTATTAGCATAATTAAGTCCCTTATATTTTAAAGTTTTATAATATTTTGCTCCCAGTTTGTTTTTTATACCGATTTTTTCGTGACTCTACTGGGTTCCTAACGAGTTCTTAATTCTCGATCGATCAAACTTATTTAGTGATACGGTCCCCCCCCGCCATCTCCGCACTCTCACTAGCCACTACCCCACCCTGCGCAACCCACCGCTCTCCCCGGACCGCTCGACTCGCCCCCCCGGGGATCTTTACGTAGTTCTTAATCCGTTTAACGGTTTTGTACTATATACTTTGATACCACATTAATGTCGATCTGATGCATTTTTTTGTTTTTTTTTGCTATGAATATGTCTATCGAACGTGATCAGGTTCCGGGGTTCGAAAAAATTAGGAACTGAAACGTTCCGTTATATGATTCTCGCCGTTAATCGACTCGAGTTCTCTTTTACTGAATTGTTTCTCTATAAATTCCGTTTTAAACACGGATATGACCATCAAAAACACCTATTTTTTACTAGAGCATTTTTATAAATTATTTTGCAATTCCAACAGTGTTTCGAAAGAATCATTTGCCGGAGTCAAAGTAAATTAGGAACTGAAATGTTCCGAAGATCTCGCCGAATCGAACGAGCCTTACGAGTTCATAATCCGATCGATAGACATATTTAAGTGAAATGAAAAATTTTACGATCAAATTAAAAAAATTAGGAACTAAAACGCTTCATCGATCTCGCTGACTCCGACGTGGCTTACGAGTTCTTAATCCGGGTAACCCAATACGATACCGCATAAGTCGATCGAAGCATTTTTAAGTTTTTTGGCAAAAGTTCATCGGTTGCGAGTCGAATGAATCATTTCCGATCAAATAATTACGGACTGAAACGTTCCGGAAGATCTCGCCTGGAATCGAACGAGCCTTACGAGTTCTTTTAATTCCGATCGATAGGACATAATTTAGTGAATGACTGATATTTCGATAAATTAAATTAGGAACTGAGACGCTTCATCGATCTCGCTGACTCGACGTGCCTTACGAGTCTTAATCGTTAACCCAATACACGCTACCGCATAAGTCGATCGGAGCATTTTTAATTTTTTTTTGCAAAGTTCAGCGATTGCGAGTCGAATGGATCATTTCCGATCAAATAAATTAGGAACTGAACGTTCCGAAGATCGCCGCTGAATCGACGAGACCTTACGAGTTCTTAATTCCGATCAGACAGAAAATTAGTGAAATGTGATATTTACGATGCAATGGGTATATTAGTTGTACGAAATTCGTTTCCATCATCTCGCTGACTCGACGTGCCTTACGAGTTCTTAAATCCGTTAACCAATACCGTACCGCAATAGTCGATCGCACAGGCATCGTTTAATTTTTTTTGGCAAAAGTTCATCCATTCGAGTCGAATGGTTCATTTCCGATCAAATAAATAGAACTGAACGTTCCGAAGATCGCGCGATCGAACGAGCCGTACAGTCTTAATCGATCATAACAATTAGTGATATTAGACTTTGATTATTTCGTATCAATAAATTAGTGAACTGACATACGTCTTTCTCTCTGATCTTCTCTGTCCTGTACGTGACCCTTACGTATGTTTCTATATCCCTGTTTTAACCCAATTTACTCTTTTGGGGGGGGATGGGGCCGCCCTACGCCATCGATCGAGCGCATTCTTAAGTTTTTCTTCTCGCAAACCCTTCATCGATTGCGTAGTTTCGAATGCATTCATTTCGATCATATAAATTAGAACTAAACGTTACCGATAAGATCGCGACTGAATCGAACGAGCACCTTACGAGTTCTTAATCCGATCGATAGACAATACTTAGTGATGACTACGATATTCTCGATCAAATTAAATTAGACTGAAAAACGCTTCCATCATCTCGCTGACTTCGCGTGCCTAGAGTTCCTAATCCGAGCTTAACCCCAATAAACATTACCGACATTTATCGTCTTGAATTGGAGCACGCATTCTCTTAATTTTTTTTGCAAAAGGTCATCGATTGCGGGGAGGTCGGAAGTGGATCATTGTCGATCAAATAAGAGTTGAGAACTGAACCGTTCGAAGATCCTCTTGCTTGCATTTCGTACGTAGCTTACGAGTTTTAATTCTCTGATCGGATAGACATTATTTAATGAATGATCTGATTATTTCGATCAATAAATGAGGAAACGAAAACGACTTTCCATCGATCTCGCTGACTCGACGTGCCTTACGGTTCTAACCGGTTAACCAATAACGGTACCGCCATAGTCGATCGGAGCATTTTAAGTTTTTTTTGGCCAAAGTTCATCGATTGCGGGTCGAATGGATCATTTCCGATCAAAATAAATTAGGAACTTGAAAACGTTCCGGAAACGATCGCGCTGATCGGACGCCTTACGTTCGTTTAAATCCTATTCATTAGATCATTATTTTTAGTCGAAGGACTGATTATTTCGATCTAATTAATTTAGAATCTGAACCGTCCTTCCATTCGATTTTCTCGCTTGTACTTCGATCGTGCGGGTTACGAGTCTATAATCCAGAGTTAACCCAATCGGAATACCGCCAGAAGTACGATCGAGAGCATTTTTAAGCTTTTTATTGGCAAGTTCAATCGATTTGCGAGACGAAAGAGCATTAACCGATCAATAATATTAAGGAATCTGAAACGTTAACGAAAAGATAACTCGCGGCTAAATAGACGAGCCAATTAACGAATTATAATCGCGATGAGGGGACGGGTATTCAGTGCCATGCTGACTCATCTTCTTAATAATTGTGAACTGAATTTACGTTCTTCATCATCTCGCTGACTTCTTGTATTCTGTTGCCTTATTCGTGTTTCCTAATCTCTGTTTTACCTAATCTTTTTGTTACTCGCTATTATATGTCGATCTGTGTATTGTCCATCTTTAAGTTTTTGCCAAAAGAATTCATCGATTGCAAAGCATCGAAATGCGATCATTCAGAATCAAATTTAAAATAAGATGAAACGTTCCGAGATCGCAGAATCGTATTCTGTTGAGCCTTACGTATGTTCTGTAATGCGGAATCGAGTAGCTGATTCCGAATGAATGAATTTCGATCAATATAATTAGAACTGAAACGCTTCATCGATCTCGCGACTCAACGATGCTTACGAGTATCTTAATCCAGAGATTAACCAATTACGTACCGACAATAAGTCGAATACGAGCATTTTGAAATTATTGTTTTGCAAAAAGTTCCATCAATCTGAACTACGAATATAATTCATAAAACGACCCGATCCTAACATACTTGATAATTTTATTGGCATTTTGGTGAACTCTAAATAACCTATTTTTCTTTTACTTTTTTTATCAACTTGTCCTTCGTAAGATCTTGCAATGAATAGAGAGACCTACTAATGTAGGAGAGTTAAGACATATTTAGGAATGATTATATTCGATCAATTAATTAGAACTGAAGCGTAATCCCGGTTCTCGTGACTCGACGGCCTTTACGATTCTTATCCGAGCGATCGACTTATTTAGTGAATAATCCACCTCCGATCAATTAGATTAAGAACTGAAACGTTTCGTCGGTTTCGCTGACTCGACGGGCCTTACGAGTTCTTAATCTGGTTGACCGAAAATGATGCCGCGTAAGTCGATCGAAACATTTATAAAAAAATTTTTGCAAAATTTTATCGATTTTTTGGTCGAAAAAGCCTACCTCAGGTATTGATGCCAAAGGGCGATATTAAGGTCAACTGGATTACACCACACCGCTCGCTACGTTCCCAGTGTTCTTTGCGGCGGAAATAGGCCCTAAATAAATGATGATGTAAAAGGTTCGAATAATCCATCACGGAAAATGGCACCTTTAAAAATTATAGTACAGAAAAAAAAATGTAGATAGATACTTTAACCGTGAGGTAACATTCCGACGAAAAAAGTACCGGAAATACAAGGGAATTATTAATCTTTTTAAAATACACAAAATCTGTTGGCACAAGAGGAGCGAGCCGAGCACGTCGCTTGTTAATCTTTTAAAAATACACCTGAATCTGTTTGTAAATATAAACAAATTTATGTTTCTAATAAATATTTTTTCATAATCTCAATTATTCGAAATATTTTTTAACACATTTTTCGAATCTTGTGAATATCCTGATTACCTACACTCAGATTATTCAGTAGTGCTTAGGTAGCGCTCACACATCCTGTATTTGTTTTGAAAACCATGCATATAATAAAAATAATTTAATAATTTTCCCTAATTAGAATATATCATTCAAGATTTTTCTCTTTTTTCGTTTTATATGTCCGACAAGACATCTCCCGTAGACCCTAAAATGCAAGAAACCTTGAGGTTGATTCAAAGTACTGTGAAGGAATTTCAATATGAAGTGAATGCCACAGAAAATAATTTGAAGGAAAATTTAACAACACTCGTTAGTTCTTCTCATTTCTTTATTGGGAAAAAATAATTTCGACATAAATGAGTAAATCACTTAATTTACCGGCCTATATTTTTTAATAGAAGAGGCGAACTGAGAGTTATTTCGAGACAAAAAAATTACATTCTAAATTTAGCATTGTAGAAATAAAATCTAACGAAGATATAAAAAAAGATAAATAAAGACGTCTTTCTTTTTATGAATCCGAAAATTTAATTGCGTATCGTCTGAGAAGATATATAGAGAGTACCGCCCCCTCCACCTCCTCATTCCTGATGATATTTACGAACAATGCTTTTCGTTTACTATATATTACCAAAAATTTGATTCAAGAGTTCATGTCCGTCTCATAAAGAAGAAATTTTTATTTCAAAAATGTTATTTTACGATTGCGGCGGTAGGACGATGCGCAATTTTATTGTTTAGTCAATCCTATCACCGTATGTCAAATTCATTCGGTTGTGTTAGAGAAAATCAAAGAATTTCATAAAACTTTTTTTTACGAACGCCGCCCCTGTCCCCCGTAATGCAAGCAAGCGGTATACGAACTATATTTAGTTATATATTTTTATTTAAATCTTTGGATTCTTTTAAAATGTTGACGCCTTCTAGGAAGTTGGTGACTTTATGGTATCCATGTATGTTTTCCTTTAATTTGAATTTCAACGCAGATATATAAAATAATATGTATATGTGGGTGGTGGTGATATATAAATTATTTCGTTTTTTCTAACGAAATTACTTAACTCTAAATTGTATTTTTTTTTGCGCCCGTATTACGTTACACCGGTCACCTACCTAAAGGAATTACAACTGTTTTAAGCAATTGAAAATAAAATAATTGTGGAGCTGGGCGAAGCAGGGGTCACCGACTCTTGTATGAACTCGTGCTTTTAAGAGATGATCTTTTTAAATCTAGAAAAAGAGAACTACTCAGGTTTAATTACTACCCCGCATGGTATGTTGAATAGTGGGGGGGGGGGGGGAAAACCCCCCTTTTTTTGTTTATTTCTTGATTCAATTCTGTATGTAGTCGCTTCTTCGATGGCTTTTAAAATAAAATTATCGATATAATCTGATGTGTAAAATCATTCGAAATAACTCTAAACTGTATTTCTGACGATGAAGTGTGTTTTTTTTCCCCTGTCTCGTATGAATATAGATATTCATTCTCCAAAATCTCTGAAAATGTGATTTTTATTATTTTTAATTTTTATTTAGGGTAGTTGTACTCGTGTTGAATTTCTCTTGTGGACAATAAATTAAGCTAGTCTAAATTTTATCGTCTGATCGTCTTCATATATTTATTTTTGTTTGTGTTTCTTTTTACCTGATCAAAAACTTAGTAATTGATTAGTCTTCCGCATCTCCATGCGGCCATGCCATCCGATCACTACCCGCGTGTTACATGGAGACTCAACTCTTTTGGTGCTAGTCCACCCAGCACCACTCCTATTCATCATATATTTTACTCCCCGCGCGAGAAGAAGCTCTCTATTAAAAAATTTGGGCCATTATAACCGATATAACCCACCCCGTTCGAAAAATTTTAATAAACGAAGAGAGATACACCACGAAAAAAATATCAGGGCCATCGAACTGGAACGTTATAAATACTTGATCGAAAAATTTATCCAACCTCTTGTCTTTTTATAAAAATTATATGTTAAAGCAGTCTAACTTTCAATGATTAGTATGAATAGCATACTGCAAAGTCCCTGAACCAAATAAAAGTTCATATTATCCAGAAAAATAAAAATTAAATAACGATAAAAATAAAAACAAATAAAAAAACATCAGCAAAAAAAAAAAAAATGCAAAATGATAATAAAGCGAAAACATTTTTCCGATTACCTTATCAACTTCGGTCCTTTCTTTTAATTTTCTCTGTTTTTACTATAAAAAAGCTAAGCATACAATCAACTATTCAGAGTGTCGACAACATTGGGAATATTTGCTGTATCAGCTATTCATTCTTTGTAAAGTAATGCGGTTCGCAGCTGGACGAATTGCTGCAATCGGGTCTGCGAGGGTTTTTCTTTTTCTGAAATTTGATTACCATTATCATTTAATATCTTTTTACTTTTCACTGTGTAGGTATTTCTCGAGTTCCTCGAGTAAATAATGCTTAGAATTTCACACTCAACACCTATCGTTGCGCTTCTTTAGTCAACCCACAGGCCGATTGAAACAGAACCGCACACACCCGAAATATAAAAGTTCTCTGGTTCACATTCCGATAATTTCATCTTTACTCTAGATTGAATTGTTAAAACTTAACGTTGAAATACTTCATTGACAACATATGTCTCGATGAACAATAAAATTACTATGGAAATTGTTTTTCTCTAATTTTAAATATGACTATCTCTTATACTCTAAATATGCAGACCCTATATACGATCATATTTTGTATTACTGGAATGACGTAGAAACGTTTTATAAGATTTCTCTCCCCTTCCTTCATGTCAGAGGAGCGGTTTAGTAGAATATGAAATGCTCTTGAAATTATTCACGGGGTTGCCGAAAATTATAAGATTTTCCTCAAATGTTTGCTTTTGAAACAGTATTCGACGAAAGTAATATTCGAAAAAGAACTTCCCTTATACAAATGCGCAGATCGTGAGTGCTTTGAAAATTTTTTCATGGGAAGGGCAATCCACTTTAATTTCAACCGCCAGGGGATGCATCCGAACAATGTCCGTCGAGAACACCTTTTTTTACTTTCGGCCATCGATTAGATATATATCTATGATTTCTTTTTCGTAGTTTGGGGTCGAATATCTATGATTAATATTATCTAACATATCTAATAGACGGAAGTTTAAGTCTAACAAAATTTAATTATTAGAAATTTTTCTTGGCGAGTGGAGGTAAGAGGTATGGGTATTATTGTAAATATATTCAGGAATAAAATTGAAACCCTGTTTAAATATTTTATCTCTTTTTATTTTTTCATTTTTCATCTAGGAAAAAAATAAAAACAAAATAAACTTATTATTTTAATCAAGATATTAAATGTGGAAAAAATACATCTATTTTTTAACAGTCACATTAACTTGAAATACCAGAAAAACATTTTTTTTTAATTTTAAGCTGTCAAAAACAATATTTTAAAAGGATGCTCCAATAATTTGGTTATTGAAGTTTTCAAAGTCAACTTCAATGTGAGAAAAGTCTAGGAGTAAATCGATCGTGGGGTAGATCTTAGAATGTCCTAATTTTGAGAATGTTTCTGAAATGTTGGGAAAGGGGGAGCTACCTTTGACAGTGCATTTGTTGAGTTTGTGGTAGTCCCGATTTCTGTACGATGCGTGACTTCATTGTGCCTGTTTTTCTTTGGGAATTATTAATAACGTAAGACTAGAGTAGGGTGGGGTGAGCAAGAATCGGTTCAATTTAAAACCCTTATGTGGTCAAGACTTTCTTATCACCGGCAATGTCAATTACCTTGTAGGTATTTTTTTTTAATTTCTATGTTTATTTAAAAGATTATATCAAAATTGTTTTCATTGCGTAGGTATTTGGGAAGGTTTGCTAAAGATCATTAACGTTTTCCAGATTAAGCGCTTTTATTTTAGTTTTTCGTCCTATTTTGTAACTCTTTCTGTGTAATAAAAAAATAAAAGAGTGAGTATGTTAGATGACTCATTCTATATATATTATTTGCGGTATTATATATATTTAATATTACTATATATATACTACTAGTTGTACTAATAGTGTTGGTATTATTATGAGTATTATATATAAAGATAGAATTATAATAATTATACTATATATATATATATTAATATTTATATATTACCTTTATATACTTATATGTTGTGTTATTGTTTAATATATATATATAGTATATTAATAATATATATTATATTTATATTAATATACTTTATATATATATATTATATATATATATATATTTATATTTTTTATATATATACTATAATATTATATATAAAATATATATATATATTAGGTAATATATATATATATAGATAATATAATATTATATATATAATATAATATATATGTATATATATAATATATATTACTATAATATATATACTAATATATATTATAATATATTATAAAAGGTTGGAATAAATGTATACATATACTCTATTATAAAGATATATTATATATGATGTATATAAGGGTAAGTCCTTATAGGGGTATATTGTTACTTACTATATATATTTTTTAAATATACTAGTATATATATTATATCCTTATGCATCAATAGTCAAATTAAGATGCATAAAGGTATTGAAACAAGATTATTCGCAGATATTTCTCGGAAAGGTGTAATCTCTATATATATAGGTATATATATAATATATATTATATATATATATATATATATATTATATATATATATATATATCAGGTTATAGTATATAATATATATATATATTTATATATATATATATATATAATCTATATATTATATAATATACTATATCTATCCTTAATGCAGTAATAGTCAAGTTATTCTTGATGCATAATGGTATTGAAAACAAAGATTAAATACTCTAACGCATCATTCGGAAAGGTGTATTGTTATGGCCCATTATTCAACACAAAGATTTTTGGGAGTGCGGTTCAATGTCGATCCGCTGGTCCCTTGGATTTGCCTTGTTCGTATGTGCCCCGCCGCCAATACTTTTTATGTCCCGCTAATTAACTATAATGTAATTATATATTATTATATATTATCTAATATAGTATATATATATATATATATATATAGTATATATATATATATATATATATATATATATATATATATATATATATATATTATAAGGAGAATATAATAGTATAATATATATATGATTAGTATATTAATTATTGTTATGCTGAGATATTAACGAACCAACGAGGAAAAGATGACGAGGTGACCAGAATATTTGAATGGTTGGGTTTTTGAGACGCAGGATTGGCCAGGAAATAGGTAGGAAGATACGGGATAAGGAAAAGTCCAGATTTGGGTGAGACTCATGTGGGGGACATACGTTCAGGTTTCCGAAGCAAGCGTTCGGGTGGACCGAGAGACGCCCTCGTAACGATTTTAAGTGGATTAGAGACTGTATTTTGCCGATCACCCGCTGCCATTCTTTTGGTGGTATTCCCCTGCGACCAGTCCACCTTTAACACTAAACTGCAAAGTAGAAAGCGCTTTCCATACCTCGTGATGAACTGTGTACGTGTCATAACTTTAAGACTCGCCATACATCGTTTTGTTTGATATATGTTGTAATAATGGAAACATTTAACGATGTATATATTTTTGTTGACAAGGTTTTTGTGATCATGGACAGTAAAGGGATTAAAGGAGAGTTAGTATTTGACTCTCTCACCAAGGTATAAATGCGGACGGACAGGCATGATAAGAATATGCGATGTTAAAGAAAAGACCTTTCATTCTCCGTTTTAAATTAATTGTAGGATTGTACATCGTTGTACGAGTTATCTTGGGTCTGTTTATTATTTGCAACATTTTAATTAAGTTAGGTTACGTGATAAGTTGGGCCAATAACACGTGTAACATTTTTCAAGGTTTATGTTGTAAAATGTGTTTTCAAGGTTTATGTGTTTATATATTTTTCAAGATTTAGGGTTGAAAAATGTCCGTACTCATTGAGCTTGAGTACGTGATAACCTGGTTTTATTTTTGTTCAGATTTGGAAAATGTATTTTGTTTTTGTACCAGGTTTTCAAGTGTGATTTAGCTTTGGTGAAATTTTAAATTACTTGTATGGAAGATTGGCAGAAGATGTTTTTAACCCTGTTATTATAAAGTCTTTACTATGGTGTTTCCAGTCGTGAAAAGTAAATTGTTATGTATGAATTATAAATTACAATCTTTATTTATTATTATACCTCCGCGTTAAACAGCAGACAATAAGAAAGGTTTATCAAACATTATTTAAATATATTATATATTATATATAATATATATATATCTTATTATATATATATATAATATATACTATTATATATTATTATAGTTAGTATAATAATAATACTATTATAATAATATATATATATATATATATATATTAATATATTTTTTGTATTTACGGATTAATATATATATTATATATATATATATATATATATATATATATATATATATATATCTATTATATAAGATAATATATATATATAATATATATATATAAATAATAATATCATATATTATATAGTATTATATATATATATATACTATATATATACTATATATATATATATATATATATATATAATTATATATATAATTATATATATTATATACTATATATAAATATAAAATTAAGTATAATATATATACTTATATATATTATATACTTATATATATATATATATATATATATATATATTATATATATATATTTATATATAACCAATATATATATATATATATTATATATATATAGTATATAATATAGGTATAATATATATATATAATAATATATTTATATTATATATATATATATTAATTATATATATAGTATATATATAATATATATAATTATTATATATATATATAATTATATTTTATATAATATATAGTATATAATATATATATATATATCAATGTATAATAATATATTATATATATATGTTATTTTATATATATAGTTATTAGGGATGTTCCGAATAGTGAAAAAGCCGAATACCATACCGAATATTCGGCTAAAAGTATTCGACCGAATAATCACCTCGCTATTCGGCCGAATAGTTATTTCAAAGTTCGGTCATCCATTTTAGGGAAAAAATAAAGAAAACTTATATACGTACTGGTCACAAAAAAAGGTGAAATTTTTCTGGGATGGACTTTTGTAGCAGATATATTAGTAATTCGGAGGTGCTGATATTCCCATATATGATTCTCGGTTTGCTGTATCATTACATCCCGTTTTCGTGCAATCATGGATCCTTATTTTTGCATATTCCCTAGGAATGACAAAATTCATGTGCGCACTACGTAGGCTGTATAGAAGTTACCTTCCGGCATTTTCTACAGTAGCAAAAGCAAGTATTTTACTGCGGTCGATATTCGGGAAACATGTGGTAACTTTAGTACGTCTACTGTATGGATGCCAATAGACCTGGATGTATGTCTATCATCCTCCTGAATACAGTCGGGAATGGTCGTCATTGTTTTCAACCCAGGGTGAATTGAACGAAAATCTTGTTATGAGAGTTTGTATTTCGGCCGATGTTGTAGACGTTAGATAAGCCTGTTGGGCTTTCGAGGTTGCATGAAAATGCCTTAACTGGATCCGGCACATTGTATCAAGAGAGTAGCCATATTTATCGTAACAGAGAGCATTAGCTGCGGAGGCTCTTCCAGTCTGAAATGGTAACCTTGTGTATTGGCCAAAGTGAAGTTGCAGCCTTAGTATATCAGGCTATCTAAACTACGCTAATTGTTTTAATGATATCGAGGGAGAGGTCTGAGTTAGAAAAACTCGACCAGCATAACGTATGCAATAAGGTGAGTGTGCGAGGATGTGTTCATTGAACGATCTCCAAAAAGCGTTTAAAGAGTGTGTGTGATTGAACATAAATATAACAACGGCATAAAAAAACTAGGTAATGCTTACGGTCACAGTATGGGTATATTTACTGTCAGGTACGACGGATGAGAGAAGGGAGTATATGGCGAAATCTAAGACCGTTTGAGAGGGCTAATCAATATCAGGTACATGGGATGGTAAAGTATTCGTACGACGGAGTCACACTCAAACTGGTAAACATTTTTGCTCGGTCAGACAAGCAGATGTTTCACAATCAAGAAAAAAGTTCACACCAATAAATATCCCTGCTTCCATGTGCTGTTAGGGACAGCCGGGCGGCAAAAGGGATGCACTAGAGACATAACGCCATAGAAGGACAGAATGGCGCACTGAGGGAACTTTTTTGGACCGGTCCAGGTGACTAAGAAAGAAATCGTACGGTGAACCACTTGTAGGTAGAGTGAGGAAAAGAACTCATCCCTTAATAACTACGGTCCAACAGTACTACATTAACCATAAAAATCACTCAGTTGGTTTGGTGAATAAGAAAAACACATTTGGTGAAGGCCTGGCTAACCATTTGGATGAAGGTGAAATACTTTCCGCTATATATTGCTCACGTTTCCTGAGGTCTGAGTGACGAGAAGACAAAAAAGAAGCCCTGTGGTCTACAGCATTCTGCACCTCGAATAACCAGAACATTTCCGGTAAACACCTAAGGTGGACGATAGATATATAGATAGATAGAGCAGTCTTGAACGCTTCCAGTCAAGTCTTAAATTCATGGAAGGAGAGATATAACCCGAGGAGAGATAGAGAATATCAATATG
>JABUQX010108799.1:22500-26716 GCA_015478945.1 Trachelipus rathkii | reverse complement strand
CATAACATATTATTAAACTTCATTTTATAAAATAACAATATGACTTACATTTATTATCTATGCCTCGAGGTTAACTAAAAATATTCAAATTTTTTAATAATTTGCGATTTCTTTATTATTATCTATGTACATTGACAATCAAACACGAGAAAACACAACAACCGCACTCTTTACAAGATACTTAAACTGACCTCTCTCTTAAAATGGGTTGAAATAAATTGACTACATAATTTAGGATAATCCTTTTGTAGCCCGGGGCGATTTGGCCTAATACCAGGTCAAAATATATTTTCAAACTGAACCTTTTTCTGTAACATTGGTATGCAACTAACTACGTTAGGCCAACAATTTAGCCTAAATGTTTAGGATAACCCTTTTTGTATCACAGGGCGGATGTTAAGCAATACCAGGTCAAAAGTAATATCCATACTATACAAGAATCGAGAATTTCAATGTTATTATTATATAACACTATATTTCAATGAAGACATTGCTGGATCGGTAAGAGCCTTTTGATCAGTAAGAGGAAATGTTTACCTTCTTGTATGACGAGTAATCCTTATCTCTATTATGACCTCGTATTATGTGAGAATTATTTATCGCTTTTTGGTTTTTAGGTATGTAAAAACATGGTTTTTCATATCCTGAGCCCTACCTCTGATTGGATGAAAATTATATTTGAGCAGCCGGATGTTTTAGACCCAAACTCATTTTAAAAATCATACCGATTTGCTCTTAAAAAATTGTGCACAAGCTCTCTGTTTTATAAGTGCTCTATTTTCACAAGTGTATATATGATTCACCTAAACATGTTATACCTCAATACAAGACATTTTCCAGTGAAATCAAGATCCCAGGAAGAGGTTCATTTCTTAGATAAAGAAACGGATTTGAATTTTTCAAGTGTGCCACCCAATCACCCTGTTATAATACCAAGCGTATTTCATTGAGTCAGATGAATACCTTTATATTAATCACACTGAAGAGTGGCTTACATAATACTTTAAACCAAGCTCAGCTTTAAATTGGACCGAAACAGTTATTAGCCTGTGCGAAGAAACCAGCTAAGCAACTTACTCTAGCATTTTAAAAACATCAAAACATAATCAGCTTGGAAGTTAGATTATGGGTGAGAAATAATGAAACAACCGTAATTAACCACATGCATTTGATTCTACATTTCAGCCAGCGCAATAAATATATGTTAGAGGTACGTAAGCGCATGTTAATACAGCGAGAATAATATTTATCTAGATTACGTAACCTAATTCATTACATTTACACAAGAATTACTACGCATTAAGAAAACCTGATCATGATCCTACCGCATCATCGATCGCTTCATAAGTTCTATAGACGTACAAAAATTCATTTATCTACTTAGAAAACAACAATGCAAGAAGTATTATCAGTGACCAGATGTAAATATACTATGATATCTGATCGAACTTTACGTATGTGAACTGATATTACTGAGACACGAAAACTAGATCATCGATAAGATATAAATGATTGCATATTTGCAAAGATTAAAGAATTTTACAATAAAATAGGCGAAACATCATGTGAAGTGTAAATATAATAATATTCCTTATGTATTATTTAATGTTAACCTTATTATATAAACCATTTGTAATATATTTAAACACGTTTATATATTAATGTTAATCCTTATATATATTATATATATATATATATAAATTATATATTAATTATATATATAATATGTATATTATATATATATATAATATAAATAATATATATTATATATAATATATAATATAATATATATATATATTATATATATATATATATTTAATATATATATATATATAATTATTATATAAATTACTGTAAATAATGTATATTAAATTTCTATTTATATAGTAAAGTTTTTATTATCCTTATTTTACTTTCTTAAATAAATATTTACATGAATTAAGAGTTTAAATAAACGAAACTTTGGCTCAGGATATGAAAAAACATGTTCATACCTTAAAACCAAAAAGCAATAAATATAATTCTCAACCAATCACATACGAGGTATAGAGATAAGGATTACTCAGTCCACTCACAAGAAAGGTAAACATTTCCTTCTTCTGATCAAAGATTTACCGACTCCAGCATGTTTCAGTTTAAAATTTATAAAATAATAACATTTGAATCTCGATTCTTGTCTATACTGGAATACCTTTTGACCTGGTATTAGCTTAAATCCGCCTATGTGAACAATAAATAAGTTATCCTAAATTAGGCCTAAATTTAGGACTAACGTAGTTATTGCACCACATTTTACAGAAAAAGGTTCAGTTTGAAATATATTTTGAACTGGTATTAGGCCTAAATCGCCCGGGTACAAAACGATTTCCAAATTTATGGCTAAAGTTAGTTATTCCAACCTCATTTTACGAAAGGTCAGTTTCTATCGTAAAACGAATCGGGTGTGTGTTTTCTCGTGTTGTTCAATTGTACATAATAATAAAAAGAAAACAAATTATTTAAAAAACTTTGAAATATTTTTAGTTAACACCGAGCGAATAATATAAATATGAATATGTTATTTTTATAAAACCTTAGAATGATTTTAATAAAATAATTGTTAGGTTAGCAGAGAAAAACTATTTTGTTATTTTTATACTTATTACATGGCTAAGGATGATGTAAAGCAGTAAGTCAAAAAGAACAAACCGGGCATAGCTTGTTGTAAGGGTGTAGGGCTGACTTTACTGATTCTGATTATTGCTCTTAAGGTACGTAAAATATTTTAATAAAATTTCATAAATTTTAGTAAAAGTTATAAACTTGATAGGTATAAAATTTATAAACAAAATATTAACAGTTAAATAAAATTCTTGTTCAAAGATAATGATTGATTAATTATAGAAGTTTTAAGAAACTTTGAAAATAATTTAGTTATATTGAGATGAGTAAATAATGTACGTGTTTAATCTAAAACATAAAAGTTTTAATAAATTATTACGATAGTGTAATGAATGTGCGGTGCTGGTGTTAATGGGTGTGCGTGGTGTGGGTGTAAGCTGGATGTGCGGTGTGTGTGGTTGTAAGTAAATCTATGTGTGACTGTAAGTAAAATAGGTTGTTGTAACGTAAACTGTTGTGTAAGTAAATCTGTATGTGTGTGATAAGTAAATCTGTGTGTGAGTTTAAGAAATCTGTCGTGAGTGAAGTAAATCTGTGTGTGTACAGTAAAATCTGTTGGTGTGTGGTGTGTGGTGTAAGTAAATCTGTGCTGAGTTGTAGTAAATCGTTGATTAAAGTAAATCTGTTGTAGTAAATCTGTGTGAGGTTATAAGATTAAATGTAAGTCTATGGTAAATGTTAAGTGCCCATGAGTGTGTATAAAGTCATAGGACGGTGTATAAGAGTGAGTTGTGTGTGTTATTTGGTTTTTACAATAATTAATAACAACTAGCATGAATAAATAACACTAAAGTATAATAATAAAATAATAAAAATAAAATAATTAATAAAAGTAAAAATATAAAAATAAAATAAAAAAGAATAAAAAGAATAAAAATAAAAGTATTAACAAATTAAAATAATAATAAAAGTAAAATAATAAAAAATAAAAAGAATAAAAAGAATAAATAAAAAAAGTATTAAAACAAAATAAATAATAAAAGTAAAAACTAATAAAAAAAAAATAAAAAATAAAAGAATAAAAATAAAAAATTATTAAAAAAATAAAAGAATAATAATAAAATGAAAATATTTTATGTTAATAAAAGTAAATAAAAAGAAAAAAAATAAAAACTACAAAAAGAAAATAAAAGAAAAAGTAATGTTAATAAATGATATGAGTTAACAGTAAACAGGAAAGTTAAGCAGTAAGCAGATAGGTATTAAAGCAGATAAGAAGTTAAAGCAGTTAAAAGCAGATAGTTAAAGCAGTAAAATAACAGAGATAAGCAGTAAGCAGATAGTTAGAGCAGTAAACAGAAAACAAAAGCATACTAAACAATCCCCCCCTAGGTTAGGTAATAACACTCTATTGATTTACTGATTTACTGTTTAGTATGTAATTAATAAATATATTGGTTAAAGCAGTAAACATCGTGAGTTAAACAGTTAAAGCAGAAATGTAAAACAGTAAAGCAGAAAGTTAAAACAGTAAAGCAGAAAGTTAAAGCAGTAAAGCAGAAAAGTTTTAAAGCAGTAAAGCAGAAAGTGTAAAGCAGTAAAACAAGAGTAAGCA
>JABUQX010108799.1:0-10000 GCA_015478945.1 Trachelipus rathkii | reverse complement strand
AGCCACATTCTGTTTGATGTCTTAACTTGAATCCTGGTCCCCCGCAGATAACGTGCGGACCATGGCCTTCAGACGTCCTCGCTCACGTTCTATAGACGTCTCTATGACGGTTGCCCGGGCAGCCGCAGTTATTCCCTCCGCCGGACACTCAGATATAGAGACGTTAGGTTCGAGTCTCTCGAGGGAGCCTCTGTTGTCCACGCCGTGGCTCACCGCGATGATATAGTTTAAGTTACGATTTGAAAAAGGGACTGGTGTGATATAAAATTACGTTGAGTAAGTCTGATGATACACGTTGGGTTGATGGGTGTGTGTTGTGTGGGTTGTATGTAGTGTTATGTGAAGTGATTAGTGATAGGGTATAGTATGTTAATTAGTATATATATAATATATATATATAATAATATATATTATATCATATATATATAATATATATATAGATATATAGTATATTATATATATATATATTATATTAATTATATTAATATAATTAACTTTCTATATATAATATATATATTATATATATTACAGCATATATCCTCCTCTCTCTCTCTCTGGCTTTCTTTTTTTGGTATATCCATTTTCTCCTCTCTCTCTCAATCTCTGCAGCTTACTATAAAGCAGTTACGCGCATGACTTTATCTTGCACGGTGCTAAGAATAAAAAAAAAAGAAAAAAAAAAAAAAAAAAAAAAAAAAAAAAAAAAAAACAAAAAAGAAAAAAAAAAAAAAAAAAAAAAAGGTATATATAATGTATATATAGGAGTTATATTCTAATATAAATTACAAGAATAATACTTTAATAAAGATATAATATATATATTATAATTAGTAATAAATGAAACTAAAATTTGTATATTATAAAAAATTATAGTAATATAATAATATAATAAAAATATAATATAAATAAAATAATATATATATATAAATATATATAATATATATATATATATATCTCTAATATATATATATATACACATACACACAAAAACATACACACACACACATACACACACCTCAAACCCAGCGTGATTCACGACTCACGATATTTTTCACGTTTTCCCTTTTTTCATCGTTGTTAAAACTTTCCTTTACCAGCTCAAGCCCTCACCGTCGTTTATATCGTTCGAGTTCCCCAACGGTCGTTTAAATCAAAATAGAACTCGACCTCTCACTACCGAGGCAAACCGCGGACCTTTTAACCACACCTCCAGCGGTACGACTTAGTAGAATATAAATTTTAATTTCCAGGTTTATAAAAGCAAGTCCGCGGCTTCCCAATAATAATTATATAATAATTATTTATAATTATCTTAAAAATAATTTTTATTAATAATAATAATAATATAATATAATAATAATAATTAATAATAATAATAATAATAATAATATATAATAATAATTAATAATAATAATAATAATAATAATAAATATAATAATATTAATAATAATTATATATATAGATATAAATATATTATTTATTATTCTCGAAATATATTTTACTATTTTATATATATATATATATATATATATATACTATATATATATATATATATATATAATTTATATATTATTATATATATATATATATATAAATATATATATGAGAGAGAGATGAGAAGAGAGGAGATGACGAAGGATTTGATAGACTAGAGAAGAGAGAAGCAAGTTGAGGCAATAGTAGTATTTCAAGCACTAAGATTTCCACGGCGGGTCAATTATATTACACTGGGACAGGATGGCGTTTTAATATATATATATATATAATATATAAATATATATATATTATATATATATTATATATATGATTAATATATATATATATATATATATTTATATATAATATATATATATATATAATTTATATATATAATATATAATATATATATATATTATTTTTTTTTATTTTATTTGTTTTAATTATTTTAATTATTTTTATTTGAATTACTTTTATTATTTGCGTGATATTTTTATTATTTTTATTTTATTTTTTTCTGTTATTAAGGTCTTCTCGTATTGAGAATCGCCCACCGTAAAAGCACGTGGAAGACCGTGCTATTATTGTTTATTCTCTTTGACTTCGAAAATTTTATTCATTTTATTTGAATTATTTTATTCATTTTTATTTTAATTTATTTATGGATTGTAAGATATTATTCGAATTTTCTTTTACATTTATATAATTTTATTTTTATTTTTGGTTCGAACAGACCCCCATTAGCGATGCTGGTCAAGGAGAAAAAGATTCCACATCTACAAGCGAGCCGAGCGAGATGAGAGGAGAGATGCTGAGAGAGGAGATGAGAGAAGAGGAGAGAGAGAGAGAGAGAGAGAGAGAGAGAGAGAGAGAGAGAGGGAGTCAGTATATAATATATATATATATATATTAATATTATATATATATATATATATATAATAATATAATATATATATATATATATATATATATATTATATATAATATTATAATATAAAATATATATAATTATATATATATATATATATACTATATATATATATAATATATTATATATATATATTATATATATATATATATATAATATTAACCTTGTTGACCATGATATTTCGGCCTTGACCTTGCCGGATACCCTATACCCAGCCTACACCTAGCAAACCTGCACCTAACCGGACCTAACCTAAACCTAACCTACCTAACCCTAACCTAACCTAACCTAACCCTAACCTAACCTAACCTTAAACCTAACCTAACCTAGCGTACACCTATACCTAGCCTACACCTATCCTACACCTGCACCTAGCCTCCACTCCGCCTTGAGCTCATTCAGGTAACTGATGCCTAGCCTTTGGTAGGTTATCTGATGCTAACATGTAGTTCATGTAGGTACCTGACCTGTATGGATCTATCCTAACTTATTTCCATCCGTGGACACACACACACGCACACACACTACACACACACACACACACACACACACACACTATATTATACACACACACACACACACACTGTATACACACACACACACACACACATTTTCACTATGACCACTTATACAACACAGTTCCACTTATACACAACATTTCACTTATGCCCTTATACAACATTCACTTATGACACTTGCATTAACCCAAAGAGTACTTCATTACAAACTTATACACAAGCCGGTCACCAAACACCACACACACAAACACCACACACCACACACACACACACACACACACACCCACTTACACTTATACACACATTCACAATGACACTTAACTCACCATAGACACTTACACTTACATTTTGCACTTATACAACACGTTAATTTTTTCGACCAACCCTTTGGTCTTTCATGGGTCAATTTAGCCCATCCTAATTTTAGGCACTTAAACATTTTTATTAAAACATTTCGCGAACCTAAAACTGTAAATCATTACAGACATCTTTTATATTTTACTTAATACTTTTTTAATTTATAATTTTTAAAAAATTGCATGTAAGAATTTTACTAAAATTTTATGGAATTTTATTAAAAACATATACTTTACAGACCTTAAAGCAGGTAAATTCAGTTAAAATCAATAGAGGTGTTACCTAACACCTAGGGGGATTAGTATGGCTTTGTTTTACTGCTTTAACTGCTTTAACTCATGTTTTTACTGCTTTAACTCTGTTTTACTGCTTTAACTCATAATCGTTTTACTGCTTGTTAACTCACATATTTATTAACATTACATACTTTAAAGCGGTAAATCAGTAAATCAATAGAGTGTTACCTAACACCTAAGGATTAGTATGCGTTTTTTACTGCTTTACTGATTTAACTTTCTGCTACTGCTTTAACTTTCATGCTTTACTGCTTTAAGCTTTCTGCTTTACCTTTAAACTTTTGCCTTTACCGCTTTAACTCATATACATTACATACCTTAAGCAGCTAAATCAGTAAATCAATAGAGGTGTTACCTAACACCTAGGGGGGATCAGTATGCTTTTGTTTTACTGTTTTACTGCTTTAACTCTGTTTTACTGCTTATAACTCATTTGTTTACTGCTTTAACTTATATGTTTTACTGTTTTAACTCATATATTATTAACAATATGTTTTTTATTTTGTTTTAAATTTACTTTTTATTTATTTTATTATTTTTATTATTATTTTTATTTTTTTTATTACTTTTATTATTTTATTTTTTATTTTTATTACTGTTATACTTAGTGTTATTTACTCATGGCCTATTGTAAATTATTTTCTGGAACACACATTCACTTTATGTCCTACCATTTTACCCATAGGGACACTTACATTTACAATCTTATACAATGCGCCACACACACATTCCCTATGCACTTACATTTTACTCATAGACACTTAAAATTTACACTCACACATCACAGTCACACACAGATTTACTACCACTCGTCACACAGATTTTAATTTACACCGCCAGATTTACCTACACTCACACACCCAGATTTACTTACACACAGATTTATTTACACCACACACACACACACACACACACACACACACCACCACACACACACACACACGCCCACACACACGCACACTCACTTACACATATAACGTATAATTTATTAAAAACATTTTATGTTTTTAATTAACACGTACATTTATATTACTCATTCAAAAATAACTAAAAATTATTACAAAGTTTCTTAAAACTTCTATAATAAATCAATCATTACCTTTGAACATAGAATTTATTATTAACTGTTAATTACTTTTTGTTTATAAATTATAAAACTATCAAGTTTTAAAATAACTTTTACTAAATTTTATGGAATTATTAAAAACATTTATTTTACGTACCTTAAAGCAATAAACAGTAATCAGTAGGTCAGCCCCTAGCACCCCTCTACACCGAGCTATGCCACGTTTTGTTCTATTGAATTACTGCTTTACATCATCTTTAGCCATGTAATAAATATAAAAATAACAAAATAAGTTCTTCTCTGCTAACATAACATGTATTTTGTTAAAATCTTTCTAAGTTCTTATTTAAAAATAACAATTATTCACTAACATTTATATTATTCGCTCGATGTTAACTAAAAATATTTCAAAGTTTTTTTAAATAATTTGGAGTTTTCTTTATTTATTATTATTATTATTCTAGTACATGACAATCCATCACAGAAACACAACAACCCGCATTCCTTACAGATACGAAACTGACCTCTCTCTGTAAAAGTGTGAGGATATTCCTTTTTGTATCCCGGGGCGATTTAAGCCTTAATTCCAGGTCAAAATATATTTCAAACTGACCTTATTTCTTGTAGAAATGTGGTTTGCATATAACTACGTTACTCCTTAATTTAGGGCCTAAATTTTAGGATAAAAAAAGGCCCTTTTTTGGGTCGGGGACCGGGGGCTAAATTTTAATCCTAATACCAGTCAAAAGGTAATTTCCAGTATAGACAAGAATCATTGTTATTATTATTTTTATTAAAATATATTTCAAACTGAACTAGGCTGGATCGGTAAGATCCTTTTAAGCATGTAAGAAGGAAATGTTTTTCCTTACTTGTGATTGGTCGGAGTAGTTTTCCCCTAGTTCATAAGCTAACCACCACGGCTCAGCATGAGCCCCACCCGCAAAGGCAGCCAACCCCGCACCCGCTGGTGCGTCCCGTCGCATCCCGCCCGCCGCGTGGGCCCGCAGGCGCAATATTTTCCGCGATCCCTCGCCCGCCTTCGTGCGCCCCGCCCGCAGGCGCAATATTTCCGCGTTCTCGCCCGCCGCGTTGCGCCCGGCAGGCGCAATATTCCCGGCGTACTCGCCAGCCTTGTGTTTATTTACTTCATGCCTATTGTATTATTATTTTATAAATATATTTCAAACTGAACTTTTTCTGTAAAATGTGGTGCAATAACTACGAAGAAATGTTACCTTTCTTGTGCAGTGGACGGGAGTAGCCTTATCTCTATATGACCTCGTATGTTGATTGTGTCGAGCAATTATTTTAATATCGCCCTTTTTTTGGTTTACGTATTGTAAACATGTTTTTTCATATTCCTGAACCTTGCTGTGATTTGGATGAAAAATTATATTTTGGAGGATTCGTGTTTTTAGATCCAAACGCATTAAATCATACTCAGTTTTGGCTCATTGAGCGGTGCACAAGTTTCTATGGTTTGTTAATAAAAGTGTTCTATTTCACTAAAGGTGTATATCATGATACCACCTTAACATATGTATACCTCAATACAAGACATTATCCAGTGGGAAATCAAGATCCCAGGAAGTAGGGTTTCATTCTTATATAAAAGAAAACCCGATGGATTTGAATTTTTCAAGTGTGCTACCCAATCACCCTGTTATAATACCAAGCGTATTTTCGTGAGTCCAGATGAATTACTTTGTATATGTAATCACACTGAAGAGTGGCTTACAGAATACTTTAAACCAAGCTCAGCTTTAAACTGGAACGAAAACAGTTATTAGCCTGTGCGAAGAAACCAGCGATAAGCAACTTACTCTAGCATTTTATAAACATCAAAACATAATCAGTTTGGAAGTTAGATTATGGGAGAGAAATAATGAAACAGCCTTATTTGAACCTACATCATTTGGATTCTACATTTCAGGCCTAACGCAGCTGAAATATATGTTAGAGGTACGTAAGCGAATGTTATTGCAGCTGAAGAAGACATATGTGTTATCTAATTACGTAACCGTAATTCATTACATGTTATACCAAGAATACTACGCATTTAAGAAAACCCTGATTGATGATCCTACGGTTATCATCGACCGCTTCCTAAGTTCTATAGACGTACAGAAATTCATTTATCTACTTAGAAAACAATGGCAGGAAAGTATTTATGCACGTAACCCCGAATGTAAATATACTATGATATCTGAACGGGAACTTTTTACGTATGTGTTAACTGAAGGTGTTACCGAGTTACGAAACTATATCATCGACAATGATATAAATGATTGGCATATTTGCAAAGATTTAGAGAATTTTAATATAAAATAATCATAAACATTATGTGTAAAATGTATGTGGAAGTGTTATATATAATAATATTCCTGTATTATATTTAATGTGAACCTTATATATAAACCATTGTAAATATATTTAACACTCTTGTATATATTTAATTTTAGCCTTATATATATATATATATATATATATATATATATATATATATATATATATATATATATATATATATATATATATATATATATTATATATATATATATATATATATATATATATATATATATATATATATATATATATATATATATATATATATATATATATATATTATTGTAAGATAATGATTATTAAATTTCTAATTATATAGTAAGGTTTTTATTATCCTTATTTTTACTTTCTTAAATAAATATTTACATGTATGTTAAGAGTTTAAAACGAGCCCTAGCGTTCAAGGATATGAAAACATGTTGTACATACCGTCAAAACCAAAAGCCGATACAAATAATCATAGATCGACCATCACATACGATTTCATATAGAGATACGGATGTACTCCGCTCACTCACTAAGAAAGGTAAACATTTCCTTCTTACCTGCCCTTAAAGGATCTTACCGATCCAGCCTGTTTCAGTTTAAAATATATTTATAAAAATAATAATAACAATATGGCATGAAGTAAATAACACTAACGGTTTGTGCGAGTTACTCGGAATAATTGCACCTGCGGGCGCGCACGCGTGCGGGGCGGGAACGCGGAAAATATTGCGCCTGCGGCGCGCACGCGGTCGGCGGGACGCGGAATATTGCCGCCTGCGGCGCACGCGACGGGACGGTGGATGCTGCGTGACGCACCAGCGGGGGGTGGCTGCCTTTGCGGTTGGGGCTCATGCTGAGCCCTGGTGGTTAGCTTATGAACTAGGGGGAAAACTACTCGACAATCACAAGTAGGAAAAACATTTCCTTCTTACTATGCTTAAAGGTCTTTACCGATCCAGGCATGTTTCAGTTGAAATATATATTTTATAAAAATAATAATAACAAGATTCTGTCTACTGGGAATTACCTTTATGACCTGTATATTATACTAGCGATTATATAATAATAGTTGAGACGCGTCCGAACATATATTAAAGAGTTTATTTATTTAACTTATTCCTCATATAAATTTAGGTGTCCATTAAATTTAGGTTTTAATTTTTTATTTATTTTAACCTATTAATACGATAATAAGTTATAATTATGCACCATAACTATAATTTTACAGTGTAAAAATAAATAGGTCAGATTTGAATATTAATTTGACCTATGTGTAAAGAGTCATTAATAATCTTGCCATGAATACATCCCGGGATATCATAAAATAGGGATATTCCTACACACATTTTACAGTGAGAGTGATCTCTCAGTTTCTAATACGTTATCTGTAAGGTTAAGTGACGGTATATACTACTTATATATGTATTAGTTGTGTATTATTCTCGTGATGGCATTGTCAATGTATTATACTATATGAATAATAAATATAATTTATAATATAGTAATATAGAAAACTCCGATATATTATATATTTAAAAAACTATTCGAAAATAAATTATTTAGTTAACATCTCTGAGTAGTAAGTAATTTAATATAAATGTTAGTTAATATATTTATTTTTAAATAAAGTAACTGAGATAGAAAGATTTTAAATATAAAATACATGTTATATATGTTAGCAGAGAAGAACTTATTTTGTTCTTATTTTATTATAATAACTTTATATTACATGGCAATAGATGATTGATAATAAGTCTCAATGTGATAAGTTCATAGATCATAAAACTTATATATATATAGGCATAGTCATTTAGGTATGTATTAGAATAGGTATAGGTGGCTAATGGGCTGACTACTTATTATACTTGAATTTACTAGATTTATTGTTAAGGTTACTCTAAATATATGTTTAATAATAAATAATTTCAGTAATGGTATTTAAGTATAAAAATTTATGTTAAAGAAATTGAAATAGTTTCATCATAGATATATATTGATTAAACAAAAATAGTTTATATATAGTTAATACCTATGATTAATTATTATAGATATTAAAATTCTTTGTTCAAATGAGTAAATTTAGGATATTTGATTATATTATATTTATATAGGCCTGATATATTAATAGTTCGTCTGATAAATAATATATTTTGTATTTCAATCTATATCGAATTTTTTATTATATAATGATAATATAGATAATTTATAAATGTATCAGTGATTTAATTACATAACATAAAATGTATTTTAGATATAAAATTATACGTTATATGATAGTAAGGTGAGTATGTCATGTATGTATGTAGTGTAGGACGTTAGTGTGTATGTAGTAATGTATGTAGTATGTGATATATATATATATATGTTGTTATATATATTATATATAGTAGTGTGTATGTATGTATGTGTGTGTGTGTAGTAGTAAGTAAATCTTGTTGTTGATATTATATGATAGTAAATCTGTGGGTATTGAATATATATATAATTTATGTGTAGTGATAGGTTATAATATGTATATATATATATATATCATTATACGTATGTTGTTAAGTTATAAATATTCTAGGCTGTGAGTAAGTATGTTAAGTATATAATCTGTGTGTGACTGTGTGTGTTAGTTGTAAAGTTAAAAAGTGTCTATGGATAAATGTAAGTGTCATAGTTGAATTAGTGAGTATAATATATATATGTGTGTGGACTCCGATACTATATTGTGAATTATATATATTGTGTGTAAATTAGTATATATAAGTTAGTAATTATAGGTTAAAATTAGTTATACTATAGATGATACATAGTGAATGTGTGTTTTCTTAAATAAATTAATAACATAAGGCATAGTAATAGAATTAATATCAGAACTAATGTGATAATAATAATAAAAAAAAATAATAAAATTAAATAAAAATTAATAAAAATAATAATTAAAATAAATATAAATAAAATAATTAAAATAAATAAAAACGTCCGTATTAAAACAAATAATATAAAAATATATACATTAATCTCTCCTCTCTCTT
>JABUQX010108798.1:35000-37409 GCA_015478945.1 Trachelipus rathkii | reverse complement strand
ACAATTGCAAAATAACAAAATCCATAAACATAACATAAAAATAACAAAGTTTTATACATAACATAAAAATAAGTTATTTGAATAAAATATCAAAGTGAAACGTAATAGTTTACTGATTTTAAAGCAGTAAATCAGTAAATCAGTAAATCAATAAATCAAACCACCCAACCCTGCAGTCCTCTCCCCAAGCACCCGCCCATTATCTATTGATCTATTTATTCAAGTCATATTTCGAGTATCATTTTGGATAAACATGACAAAAAAAATAAGTTCTTTATATACTGACCATATTCTCCTAACTCAAAGTTTTAGCATCAATAAAGCTAACATATCATAACCTGAACTAAGAATATAATGTACAACGACAAACCTAACATACCTTACGCTCGAATACATATCATAACCTGAACTAAGTATAAAATGAACAACGACAAACCTAACATACCTTACGCTCGAATAAACAGTCAACATTAACAAAGTTCCATACCTAACAACAGTAAAGTAACTAGCATAGCATACAGAACGTAACCTGTTCACACCTTTTTATACGTATTTGTAACATATCATAGGTATTTTTACCTTAACATAGTAATATTTAGCAAACATTTATCATACCCTTGCCTAATTATCATACGAACCAACGAATATATGCAAAGGTAACAAAGTTTTCACATCAGTAAAACAAACATATCATAACCTGAACTAAGAATATAATGTACAAAGGCAAACCTAACATACCTCACGTATGAATAATCTGCTAACATCAGGAAAATTCCCTACGTATCAAAGGTAAAGTAGCTAACAGGACATACAAAACTCAATGTATCCCCACTTTCCAACATATCAGAAGCAGTTAAAGCAGTATTATCTAACAAAATCCCTTAACAAAGCGAACAATCTATCAATGATACCAGCACCTTGAACTATGAATTAACACTATCTTCATCAAAGTGTCACTCGTTTTGAATATAACATCATTTTGAGCTATGAATAAACGTAGACATTAGCAAAATTCTTGGGCAAATCTAACATTACCCAGCAAAAAACTTAACCTAGTCTCACGTTTTTAACACATCCTCGTCAGTTAACACAGTAATATATAACGAAACTCATAATTTCTCTAACAAATCAGTGTTAATTTCACATTGCCATAGTAATATTTAATATAACGTACCTAACTTACGAATAAACAGTTTTCATTAACCAAGTTCTTTGTTTACCGACGGTAAGTAACTAACATTGTCAACAAAACTTAACATATCCTACCTCTCGAAATATTACCCAATACCTTCTACTCGTTAGGCTCACACTGTAGACTTATCATTAGGGATACTTTCATGTTTAAACAAAAAACTTTCACGAATAAGCTCACTCATCAACATAATCTCAATCTTTACGATACATAGCCGAGCAATTTTCAGTGATGGGCCCCACTAAAGGGAGATCATCACCAGAGAGACCCGCGAAGACCTATCTCGGGTACCCCGAAGGGGAGTGTAAGCGATAAGTTTTCACTATGTAATTAAGTACCCAAGCAACCAATCTCCTCCCGAGAGAAATCCCAAGGAATGCGCCCCTTCAAATGGTGTGAATCCGGAAAATGGGGGATCATTCCCGAAGAGCGTGTAAGCAAGTTTTGGCCTCAGCCCTTCGAGCTGAGGCCTTAACCTTCCTTTGGAAGAATAATGCCCGCTTACAATCTTAACGATCTTGAAACCCTCATATTCGAAATCTACAGATTCGATAACATATATAAAGATACAAATATTGAATCGTTACATCAATATTTACTAACCCAGCATCGCACCAGCGCCAGCGCATTTGCAAATTCCAACTCCTCTGACTCCGATACCGACAATTTCCAGAAATCCGACTCCGAATGCGCTCTTCAAATTTCAGCCATCTTCGAACATTTCGATTTTTTCGGGGGCTTACGTCACCCTATGGGAATCGCACCGGGATGTAACCTCGTCTACGAGGAGATTACGCCACCACCTAGCGCGTCTCCAGAATTTATCAAGATACGCTAAGCCTAACTCAGTAGATATATATATATATATATATATATATATATATATATATATATATATATATATATATATATATATATATATATATATATATATATATATATATATATATATATATATAAAGAGAATATATATATATATATATATATTTATATATATGTATATATATATATATATTATATTATATACCTCTATCTATCTGTTTATTTTATTTTCAAATGATATTTATATATATATATATATATATATATATATATATATCAATATATATATATATATATATATATATATATATATATATATATCAAGAAATAAAGAATAACAAAATAAATAAATAAATAAAGAAATTAAAAAAATAATAAAATATATTAATAATAAT
>JABUQX010108798.1:15000-17500 GCA_015478945.1 Trachelipus rathkii | reverse complement strand
AGAAAGGCCACATTTCAAGGAGGGACGGCCTGTGACACGCCAAAACGAAGTTATACGCCACTTAAAATAAAATTATACGCAGCATGAGCACAGAACCAAGGCTTTAAAGTGGGGAGATTAAATTAAGCAGGAAACACAGAAAGATGTAAGAGAATTCCACAGAAAGATGTCGGCAGGGAAGGAAAGAAGGAAGCACCGCAGCGAACTAGCCTGGAGTTACCTACATCAACACAAAATCATGTGCAGACACAGCCACACCTAATCTACGAGGTCACGTAAAGGGGAGGTACGCGAGTGATAAGCTCCTCGAGCACCTGCCGCTGCGTACCTATAGAAAAGAGATAAAGCACAACATCGCGCCGCAAAGATTAGAGGCTCAAGGGAACTGGAAAGACGGAAACGAGTTTAAGGCTTTTCCGGCCTTTGACTCGACCCTAATCCCAAAGCCGGCGTGAAACAAAGAGCCCCCCTCCCACCCAGATATGAGAGCCAGTACTCGCATCACAGGCGGATGACGGCCGCTTGTATAGCATGCGACGGCTAACTGAGAAGAGAAACTAAAGTCTCCTCCTCAGTACATAACCACCACGAACTCACGAGTTTCCTTTGAGCGCCGCTCCCCCTCCAGCTAACCGTCTGTGATCGTGGAGCGTTTCCACAGACATTTTTTTGTGCTTACTGTTCATCAGGCCCCAAGACATGGATTCTTACTTAGTGGTCGAAGAGGAGAGCGACGGTAGAGAGAAACCGTCGAAATCGATGATAGAAAGTATTTAGAAAGGTGTCTAGCAGCCGAGGGATAGATCTTGTAAGAAAGTTGAGTTTTTAAAGCAATTGGAAATTTCGAAAAGAGCTTCAGACGACCCCACTCGGAAATTCTATCCAGATCAGCGAGAATGGAATCGGAAAGATTAAGACGAGAGGCAATTCTAGAAGTAAGAAGGAGCAGAATGAAATTGAGTTGAAGAATTGAAGGGTCGACGTCATCGGCATTATGAGGTGATTAGAGTTAGATGTTTGCAGTGAGAAAGATCATTAATGAAAAAGTAGGAATAAATAGGAGATAAGACAACCCTGAGGAACACCACTATTGGCAGAAAAGAAAGAAGAAGTCGCCCCATCACAACAACAGCGATATTGAGCGATTTGAAGAAAACTAGATATAAGTAAGCAAAGAGGAAGGAGGAAACCCAAAGGAGGAGAGCTTGGAGAGCAGTGACGCGTGCCATACCGGTCAAATGCTTGGATATGTCAAGGCCACCACGCAGGTCTCCCCGTAGTTCCTAAAGGCGGAAAACCATAAACTCAGTAGATAGGAAAGTATATCGCCAGTAGACCTCGAGCGCCGAAAACCTACTGGCGATCGGAAAAGAGTGAATTGAGATTCCAGAGATCTAAGAAATTCTGAGAGTTGAGAAGGTTTCAAGATCTTAGAAAGAATACAAGTAAGAGCTATAGGGCGATAGTTAGAACGATCAGAGAGGCTTCCTTTTTTCGGAATAGGTTGGAAATGTGAGCGTTGCTTCAACACTGAGGGAAAGTGTAGTATTGAGACATAGAGAATATAGTTTAGGAACGAGGGGCGGGTATAGCACGGAAGCACACCTTCCCTCAAAAACTCGGGAGGAATTGCCATCCGGCCACCCGCCTCCTAACGTTCGTAGATTTCAAGAGGCCCATGCACCCAATCGAATGTAATCACAGGCAAAGGCATATGACACCTGAGAGGAGAAGGAGTTGAGATGAGGGAATGCCAGAATTCGTCCAGGGTTTAGTTAGAGGAAAATAGGAGGCCGAAGAGATTGGCCTTTCAGTTGGAGAATTAGCAACAGAACCTCAGAGCGAATAAGAGGAGGAAAGCAGATTTACAGAAGTTGTTAGAGATGTTTTGGCAAGAGGCCAGAAGATTTGTCAGTAGGAAACCAAGGAGGTGGTAGCGCACTTTCGTTTGATGAAAGCCCGCATTGCTCGTCGAAGAGTATCCTGCAACGATTTCTAGCAAAATGAAAATTAGCAAGAGTGATAGAATAACGAGAATTTTTCCACTCCCGATAGCACTGTCTCTAGCCTGAATTGCCAGAGAACAAGCACGAGTGTCGAACCATGGATATATAATTATATATATATATATATATATATATACTATATTATATATTATAGTATATTATACTATATATTATATATATATATATATAATATATATATATATATATGTATATATAATTATATATTATATATATATATTTAATATATATATTATGATATATATATATGATATATATATATATATAATATATATATATATATATATATATATATATATATATATATATATATATATTATATATATATATATATATATATATATATATATATATAATATATTTATATATTTATATATATATACATATATATATATATAATAATATATATATATATTATATATATAATATATGATAGATATATATATATATAATATATATATATACTAATATATATA
>JABUQX010108798.1:0-5000 GCA_015478945.1 Trachelipus rathkii | reverse complement strand
ACATACACACACGTATATATATATATATATATATATATATGTATATATGTATATGTGTCAAATATTTATATATATATGTATATGTAATATAATATATATATATATATATATATAAGTATATATATGTATATATATATATATATATATATATATATATATAAAAATATATAACCAATAATATATATATATATATGTAATATATAATATAATAATAATATATATATGTAATATATATATATAAATATATATATATATATATAATATATATATATATGATAACAATATTTATATATATATATATATATATATATATATATATATATATATATATATATATATATATATATATATATATATATATATATATATATATATATATATATATATATATATATATATATATATATATATATATATATAGTATATATATAGGGAACGACTTGCTAGATTGGTGGCTTCTTTAAGAGCAAGCACCCTATATAAGAGGTTGGTAAATTTAGAAATCCATATTTGAAATGATATTTTTATTCAACATAGAAGAGATATTCAATAAAAATATAAAAGTAATAAAAGTCCTAATTGAGATACTCTTCTTAGGCGAATTGGTAGTCACAGCCCTTTCCAGCGCGTTTTCCACCCTATTTTTCTGCGAGGATTTGTGTTTGTGATTGAAATTCGAGTCGCAGCCTTTTCCTTGAAATTTACCTCTCTTGCCGGGAGGATTTCTGGAGAGAGTATCTTGAGTGAGATTTTCTTCTGATTTTTAATAATTTGATCTGACTGAAGAGTATTTCAAAAGGACGAGTTTATATATATTTTCACTTTGACTTATGCTAAAATTTTGCTCGCGCAAATCTTAGCATAAGTACGAACATAAATTAAAATTTTTACAAAGTTAATGGAGTGCTACATTACTTCCTGCGCTAAACACGGAGTGAGAAAGTATGTTATAATAATTATACAAGAAATAATAACTAATACATAGTTATACTTTCAAATGCAAACATATATAATTATGTCCGAAAACATAAGTAGACATATAAACATTTGAAGGCAGTGGAATCCAAAAATGCATTTCTGCCCATAATCCAAACTTAAAATGATGAAAGAAATCCATACCGTAAAGGAAGTTTGCTATGTCTGACAATGAATCCTCGAACTGTGAGAGTTGTGAAAAGATGACCATAATCCAAAATTAGAAATGAAAATTGAAGTCCAGTATCGATAATGTTCGTTTGCTTGAGTCATTTTCTCCGAGTGTTCTAATTGGGATTTTGTATTATTATTGTAGTTTTTTCTTTTTCTTCATTTTCTTTTTTGTGTTTCTCTTTAGTAATCAGAAGGCATTGATTGAAGTTCTGGGTGTTCCACTCTGGGGTCACCAATTATATAGGGCAAAACTTGCTAAGTTGGTGGCTACTTTTGTGAGCAAGAACCCTATATAAGAGGATGGTAATTTACAAATCCGTTTTGAAATGATATTTTTATTCAACATAAGTAGATATTCAATAAAAATAAAGTAATAAAAGTCCTTTCTGTTGAGATACTCTCTTCTTAGGCGAATTGGTAGTCACAGCCCTTTCCAGCGCGTTTTCCACCCTATTTTTCTGCGAGGATTTGTGTTTGTGATTGAAATTCGAGTCGCAGCCTTTTCCTTGAAATTTACCTCTCTTGCCGGGAGGATTTCTGGAGAGAGTATCTTGAGTGAGATTTTCTTCTGATTTTTAATAATTTGATCTGACTGAAGAGTATTTCAAAAGGACGAGTTTATATATATTTTCACTTTGACTTATGCTAAAATTTTGCTCGCGCAAATCTTAGCATAAGTACGAACATAAATTAAAATTTTTACAAAGTTAATGGAGTGCTACATTACTTCCTGCGCTAAACACGGAGTGAGAAAGTATGTTATAATAATTATACAAGAAATAATAACTAATACATAGTTATACTTTCAAATGCAAACATATATAATTATGTCCGAAGACATAAGTAGACATATAAACATTTGAAGGCAAAAATAATATACAAGAAATGTAAATATTCAAATACGAGCATAACTGGTTACATCCGAAGATCTAAACATATATACAAATATTTGAATACATAAAAATACAATAATGTTATATATACAGAAAATAAAAGGGGTATTTAAACATAAGCATATTTGGTTATATCCGTTAGATATAAACAAACATACAAACATTTAAATACAAAAATATTTATACATAATTATGGATATGAAACAATTAAATTATTCACAAATTAATTAAATAGGCCACATTGATCGAACCGTTGAATCCAGGGAAGGTCTTAGTATAAGACGGACGTTTCTAATGTATCCATGATTTGATCAATGCGCACGTAAATAGTTTTCAAAGCTGTAGTTACGAGAGAAACATTGCTTGACATATGTAGAGACGAAGTTGCTTGAAATTTAGGTCCTTTATTTGAAAAATTTCTTCATACATAAAAGGGAGCGGTCACAGAACCATTTAGAATTCGAAAAGGAATCAAGTTCGTAGTGGAATCCAAAAATGAATTTCTGCCCATAATCCAAACTTAAAATGATGAAAGAAATCCATACCGTAAAGGAAGTTACATATGTATAGGCGAAGTTGCTTGAAATTTAGGTCCTTTATTTGAAAAATTTCTTCATACATAGAAGGGAGAGGTCACAGAACCATTTAGAATTCGAAAAGGAATCAGAGTTCGTAGTGGAATCCAAAAATGCATTTCTGCCCATAATCCAAACTTAAAATGATGAAAGAAATCCATACCGTAAAGGAAGTTTGCTATGTCTGACAATGAATCCTCGAACTGTGAGAGTTGTGAAAAGATGACCATAATCCAAAATTAGAAATGAAAATTGAAGTCCAGTATCGATAATGTTCGTTTGCTTGAGTCATTTTTTTTCGAGTGTTCTGATTGGGAATTTTAGTATTGTATTAGTTTTTTCTTTTTCTTCATTTTCTTTTTTGTGTTTCTCTTTAGTAATCAGAAGGCATTGATTGAAGTTCTGGGTGTTCCACTCTGGGGTCACCAATTATATAGGGCAAAACTTGCTAAGTTGGTGGCTACTTTTGTGAGCAAGAACCCTATATAAGAGGATGGTAATTTACAAATCCGTTTTGAAATGATATTTTTATTCAACATAAGTAGATATTCAATAAAAATAAAGTAATAAAAGTCCTTTCTGTTGAGATACTCTCTTCTTAGGCGAATTGGTAGTCACAGCCCTTTCCAGCGCGTTTTCCACCCTATTTTTGTGCGAGGATTTGTGTTTGTGATTGAAATTCGAGTCGCAGCCTTTTCCTTGAAATTTACCTCTCTTGCCGGGAGGATTTCTGGAGAGAGTATCTTGAGTGAGATTTTCTTCTGATTTTTAATAATTTGATCTGACTGAAGAGTATTTCAAAAGGACGAGTTTATATATATTTTCACTTTGACTTATGCTAAAATTTTGCTCGCGCAAATATTAGCATAAGTACGAACATAAATTAAAATTTTTACAAAGTTAATGGAGTGCTACATATATATATATGTATATATATATATATATATATATATATATATATATATATATATATATATATATATATATATATATATATATATATATATATATATATATATATATATATATATATATATATATATATATATATATATATATATAGATCTATATAGGTACCTGTAAGTAATGTATGTATGCTATTCATATGTAATATGTATGTAATAATATATAAATAACAATATGTGTATAATAATAATATATTGTAATAATAATAATAATATGTATGTAATAATAATCTATATAATGTAATAATATGTGTATGTAATGTATGTATATGTAAAGATCTCAATAATATAATAATAATAATAGTAATATGTAATAATATATGTATGTATAATATGTATAATAATAATAATAATAACAATAATAATATAATAATATGTAATAATATATCATAATAATAATAATATATATGTAATAATAATAATAATAATAATATCTTCAATATATATATGTAATATAATAATAATAATAATATGTAGCCATGTTATAATATGGGTGCTGTATGCTGTATATAGTATATGTATATGTATGTAACATAATAATAACTCTTCAACATAATAACAATATAACATATATATGTATATGTAATAATATATGTATATAAGGATTTGTATTAATAATAATATGTATATAATATATATAATAATAATATATATATATGCTTTATATATTCAACTGTAATAATAATAATAATATAATAATAATATGTAATAATAATAATAATAATATGTTATAATAATAATAATAATATATGTAACCAATAATAATAACATATAAATATGCTATAATACCATGTATATACTATATCATATAATATATATTATATATATATATACATATACAACTTAACAACAACGCCAGACGATAATAGCATATATATAAGATGTATATATATGTATATATATATATATATAATAATATATATGTTTATATATATTTATATATATATATATATATATATATATATATATATATATATATATATATATATGTATATATATAATAATAATATATAATAATATATATATATATATATGTATATATATGTTATATATATATGTAATAATAATAATAACATAATAATAATAATAATATGTAATAATAATAATGTATGTATGTAATATGTATGTATGTATGTAATAATAATAATAATATGTATGTATGTATGTATATATAATAATATGTAATAATAATATAATATATATAATAATAATATATAGTAATAATATATATGTAATATGTATATATATATATATCTTCTTTAATATATAATATCTATGTATATATATATATGTAATAATAATATATATAATAATAATAATAATAATAATATATAATATAATAATATATATAATAATATATATATATAATATATGTATATATATATATACGTATAATATGTAATATGTATATCTTCTTT
>JABUQX010108797.1:77500-100000 GCA_015478945.1 Trachelipus rathkii | reverse complement strand
TAATGGGGGCGAATTAATAGACTGTTCGGATTGAAGTTTTTCAACTGCAACACAAAGTGACAATTTAACTTGTTCTAATATTGTGTTACAAAAAAACTTACCTTTATAACGGGGATCTAAGTAAGTTGGAATAGTATGATGGTCATTAGTTTCCACAGAATCAAAGCGGCGTTTTTCAAGCTCTAGTTTTATTACATCTTTCATTCTTTTTAAATCGTCATCATTTTCATTTGAAGATGGTTCAAAATGCTTCCTACAGAAGCTGTAGAGGCTTTGATTTTTTTTTTTTTTTTTTTGCATCCCTAATCTCATGTGACTCTGTTGACTCAAATTACTATGAACTTCAGGCTGTGAGATCATGAGTCATTATTACACAGTTGAGTCGAGTCCCATGTTTCTCATTTAAAGTTTGCATTCAGATTCATCTTAAGTATTTTTATTATAAAATTCTTTATCAAATCTCGACAATAAATATCCGCGCAACATCCGCAGGGCAAAGCGCGGATGCGGATGCGGATATATATATATATATATATATATATATATATATATATATATATATTTATATTTCAATATGTGTTATATATATATATATATATATATATATATATATATATATATATATATATATATATATATATATATATATATATATATATATATATATATATATATATATATATATATATTCTGTTGAGAGGGAAAAATAATAATTTTGGGGTAACTTAAGAATTTTTAGTTTTGAATGTTTTATAAAAAAAAATAAAATTTTAAAAAAAAATTTTTTAATAAAAGTTGTAGCAGACTAACAGGTGCAGTGACCTGCAAAAAAAATTTAAAAAAAAAAAATATAAATAAGCAAGATATGTTTTATTTTCCTTTCAAATCAGTTTTTGTAAAATTTAATTTTTTATGTTATAAGGTCTGTGTACCAAAATTGAAAAATAACTCAAAAATTTCACCACTCAGTCTTTTTCAAATCAGGCTTTAAGGTATGTATACATGTAAACCACATATTGATAGCATCTTCCATTAAGAAGTTATTTAACATTTAAAAACCCGGGGCAATTTCAGAATTTTATTCAATTCCATCTTCCTTTGTCTTCTCTGCCATGCACTCTGTGCTTTTCAGTTGGAACCCCACTCCAGGAGGTCCAGGCTCATTTGAGGGTCTTGGAACCCTCAAATTAGAGACCTACGTCATTAAAAACATATAAAGACATCTCATTTGACCTAATATACAGCTGGAGCCAGAATTCCAGTCTGGCTCGAGCGGCTCTGGCTCCGACTCTGGTACATGTGCTCCATCACTTAACATCAGGACTCTATTTCATTCATTCTCTTCTATGCACTCATCAAATTTCATCCTTCTATGAGCATTTCCAGGTTTTTGGGGGCTCAATCCCCCTTAACCCTTGACTGGGGTTGCCAATCGACTCGGTAACTACGGAAATCGACTCGGGGGCATCAGAAACCCATATAAACATACCAAACAACAACAACAAAAAAAGTAGCTAAAAAGTTGCCAAAGGTGCCAAATTTAACTAAAAATCAGCTAAATCTGGCAATGCGGCTAATTTATCATTCTTACTTACTACTACCACGTTAGGGAAGCTCATTTCAGCTAGTGTCAACCAAAAGTGGGTAAAATTTATATATATTTTTTAGGTTTTCTGAAATTTTGTTACCATTTTTTTAAAAAAATTTTTTAAAAATAGTTATTATTAATATTTTTTTGATTTACTTACATTAAATGATTGGCAAATACCCATACTTCATTACCATATTTCATAACTATAAATGTAAGTGTTATAGTTTTTAAGTTACACTTACTTAAACACAAAAATTGCACTTTTTTTTCTGAAGTTACCCCGCTCGACGGTATATATATATATATATATATATATATATATATATATATATATATATATTACATCTTATTCATATATATAGCAGCAGTTATATTAGTTATCAGGAGCATATATCTTCTATCAATATACATATATCCTCCGTGTTTTTAGTATATCTATGGATTTTTAATACATATATATATATATATATATATATATATATATATATATATTATATATATATGTTATTATTATTATATATATATATATATATATATATATATATATATATATATATATATATATATATATATATATATATATATATATATATATATATATATATATATATATATATATATATATATATATATATAAAAAAAAGAAAGATATATAGAGTATATATAGATATATATATATATATATATATATATATATATATATATATATATATATATATACCATACTTTTGATCTTTTTTTTCAGGCTTTGCATCAGCGACGAAACAACTAACACTTGAAGAGGGGCAGCTGAGTACCACATGAAATGTTCACCCCATATAGCCATATTAATCCAACTTATGGAAAATTAAATTTTTGTACAAAAAAAAAAAAAAAATTATTTGTGTCAGGGGGATCAAAAGTCATGACCCCCTTTACCCACCTCCCCCCCAAAAAAATTATTTTTAAATCTATATTTTTTTTAATTCACTGGAAAGAACGTTTAAAGACCTCTAAAATGGCATATGAATGATTAAAATCGGCCAATAAATAAGATAGGAGGAAGATCAACCCCTTTCAGGTGGCATTTCTCATTAAAATTTCATTTAGCTAACTCGAAAACCGTTGGACCTACAGACCTAAAATTTTGGGTGAAAAGGTTTTTCAAAAACACCAACAACTATGCAAAGTTTCATCATGATCGGCAAAATAGGGGTGTGAAGTGATGTGAAATGACCCTAGTACTGTCAGGCTTGCTGGATAAGAACTAAAGAACCAAAAGAAATAGTGGAAAAAGTGTTGGATAAATGGATAAGTGTGTTTGGAGCTCCTAATTTTTTTTTTAGTGACAACGGTTTCGAATTTCAAAATGAGGAAATGAAGGTGCTATGTGAAAGATTTGGAATTGGTTAAATGGCAACAGCAGCAGAAACTCCATGGAGTAATGGACATTATGAAAAAATGGTAAGGTTACTAAAAAAGGTTACATCAGAAAAATGAAGGATGATGGGCATAGAAGAAATGTTAGTCTTTCTTGGTCAGTATCGGCAAAAAATAGCTTACTTGACCGGAATGGTTATTCACCAAATCAATTGGTCTTTGGTAGGGGTGTTAGGATGCCAAATAATACATCTGAGGAAGATAGGAATATTGGTGTGTTAGGAAATGAGTCAGAAATGATAAAGGAACAACTAGAAGGGCTAGCAAAAGCCAGGATGATCCATATACAACAAGAAGCAGAAGAGAAGATAAAAAGAGCTATGAAGGGTCAGTTACGGGATCATAATTTGGAGCTGGCTGAACCGGGGGAAGAGGTTTATTATAAGAGGGAGATAGATAAGCAATGGAGGGGACCAGCTAAGGTGATTGGCCGGGATGGTAAGACGGTTGTAGTAAAACACGGAGGGACTTTAAGGGATGTAGCCCGGATACATATAACTAGGTTAGAAGGGGTCCCAAAAATGATCAACAAGGACAACAAGGAAGAAGATACAGATGAGATAGAGATGGTTGGGAATAAGGAAGGAAGTTTTCAGGAGAACATTGAGGATGATGATGAACCCTATGCGTTACGAGGACCTGTGAATAGGAAGAGGGCTGAAGATGAGAAGGATGATAGCTCAGTTGATGAAGACGAAGAAAAGGATGAAGATAAAGACAATTGTGAGGATGGCATACCTAAAATTGTAATCGGAAAAAGGTATAAGTGTACAGATAGAAATAGTGAGGAAAGCATTGATGTAAAAGTGCTTAGCAGAGCAGGAAAGGCAAATAGCAAAAAATGGAGTGACAGCTATAATGTACAGAATATGGCATATTAAAAAATAATTTAGATCACATATCAAAAAATAATTTAACTTACTCCTCCAGAGACCCAGGGAGAAATGGCAGGCAGGCGATTAGAGGGCCCTAAAAGCTAAGTTGAAGGAAATTGATAATTGGGAAGAAAAATGATGTTTTTAAGAGTAAGTGACATAGAGCAAAAGAAGATATCTTTAACATGGGTAGTTACTGAAAAATTTAAAAATAATGAATGGGTATGTAAAGGGAGATTGGTTGCAAGAGGTTTTGGGGAAGGGGAAGATTTAATTACTGATAGCTCCTACATGTTCAGGGGAGGTTTTAAAGACCTGTTTTAAGTATTGCAAAAAGGGAGGGATGGGAGTGTAACTCTATAGACATTAAGTTTGTGTATTTACAAGGGATATGATCACAAGAAGAGTGTATGTGACACTTCCCAAAGAAGCCAAGGAAAAAGAGGTATGGGAACTTAAGAAAACTGTATATGGACTTAAAGTTGCAGCTAGGGCCTGGTATGATAAAGCGATTACTTTAACTAGGGAATTGGGGGTATAAAGAGCAAGCTTGATCCTGCGTTATTTTTCTGTAAAGATTAATTAAAGAAAGGTAAATTAGTGTAAGCATGTGGATGATTTTATAAATAGGTTCTAAAGAAATAATGGGATTTAAATATATTGGTGTTAATATTCATGAATCTGTAAACAGTGCTTGGCTGTTACAAGAAAAATACATAAAATGAATAGGCATACTGGATAAGAGGGAATTTTTTTGGGATAGAGTGATGGAGAATATTGAGTTAACTTTATATCATTCTTTAGTAGGACAAATAAATTGGGTGAGTGGTCAGACTAGATCTGATTTGTCCTACTATGTGAGTGAGAGAAGCCGACATTTTAAAGGAGGGAAGGTAGAATAAATGAGGAAATTGATTATCACTTTAAAAAGAGGGAAGAGTATAAATATGGGTATTTTGTTAGGCAAGCTTGAAGGTAAGATTGAGGTGGAGGTATACACAGATTCATCATGTGGTAATGAGAAAATTAGTCCACAAGTAGGTTATATTGTATCCTTAAAAGTTGGTAAAGGGAATACATGTCCTATTGTGTGGTAGTCTAGATATATGAAAAGGGTAGCTAGGTCAACTATTGAAATTGTTTATCTGCTTAGTAAATTCCTAAAATTATATATCCATAGCTACGTACCTTGTTTTATATTCTATTGCTTTTGCTTTCCAATAGGATACTTCATCATCTGGAGACGAGAACATTGGCGTTTCTGCTTCATTCATAATTTGCTCAAATTTTAAGCACAACAAATTGAGTTTTTCACTCCAGTTCTCAGTTATTTTAGGAAACTTCCTTATAAACTATATATTGATTTTAAATATAAAATATTAAAAGCTTATAAAGGTTGCAAACATCTTCATGAATCATTTCAATTAACCATACCTAAAAAAATGAAGTAAATCCAATTGTTAATATAAAGAGAACATGAAACTATTATAAGAATAGAAGAAACAGAAACAGAAATTATAGAGACAGCAAAATCCCACATGGACCTATCAAGACAATGCCAGTCAAATTAAAATTTACACCCCCACCTCACACCCTACGGCTTGTCAATATCTTACACAAAGTAATGACTAACATACCATATTTACTTCTACCAAAAGTAAAATCTATAGCTAAGGTACATGCTAAACACACTACAAGTATTTAATAAGACTGTTGCCATGCATGCAGTTTAACCTTAATATGGTGAGACTTTAAGTATCCCATATTTTTCAATCAGTTAAAAGAAAACATTTTTATGATAACTATTGTATCTTTTAGGATCCAGGAAGAAAAATCCAATAAAACTTAGTTTTTTTGTTTTTTGTTTTTGGTGGGGGAGGGGGATTTTTTTATTTTTTGCTTCTTCCACAGATCTTCTAATAAAATCTTTAATTTTCAAGATAATTCAATGCTTTTTGCGCTACAATACTCCAATTTAGTGTAGTAATAAATTTCTCTTAGACAGCTTATTTAAAAATATTTAAAAAAATTATTTTTTTGACAATTAAGTATTAAGTACATTCAAAATTTTTGAAGAAAAACGATCAAGAATGGATGACACCACCTTACATTATATCAAAACATTGAATATAAACATCAATCTGTTTATGTGTTAATATATGGTTGGTTCCAAATTTGAAGCTCCTTAACCTTGTTAGTGTTTTTTAATAAATTTTTTTGTGACCTCATGCAAGAAAAATGAAGGTTAGAAAACACGAATAAACATTTGGAAATAATATTCCTTTTTTCAGAAACAAAAAACTTTATTGTCATATATATATATATATATATATATATATATATATATATATATATATATATATATATATATATATATATATATATATATATATATATATATATATATATATATATATATATATATATATATATATATATATATATATATATATATATATATATATATATATATATATATATATATATATATATATATATATATATATATATATATATATATATATATATATATATATATATATATATATATATATATATATATATATATATATATATATATATATATATATATATATATATATATATATATATATATATATTATATATATATCTATATCTCTATTTATATATAGCGTACGATTTTCTGTGATAATCTGAATGAAGTTTTGATGGGGTGAGGGGGAGCTTAGATTGATAGTGCTGGGGACCTGAAATGGTTGGATAGGTGATCAAAAAAAGGAATGGTATAACAGGTGGTTTTGGGGTGGCGGGAGAAAATGAGAATGGTAGGAAGGTGATTGATTTCTGGGAAGAGAGAGGTATGTGTGTAAGTAATACTTTCTTTAAACACAAGAGTATCCATAAGTATACCAGAGTTGGTGTAGGTAGAGATGGTATCGAAGTGAAAAGTATGATTGATTTTGTGTTGGTGAAGGAGATGTTGAAGTATGTGTTGGATGTTAAATCAGTGAGGGGGTTTAGAAATGGGATTATCGGATCATTATGTTGTTCTATGTAAATTAAGTTAGTGGGGGCTTGAGATGGAGAGTAAGGTGATACGAAAAGGAAGTAGGTAAAATTAAGAGTGAGAAGTTAAGTGAGCAAGACAATAAGGATAAGTATGTAAGAGCGCTCGCTAGTAAATTGGTTGAATGTGAACAAGTTGATACTGAACAAATCTGGGGGCAAATGAAGGAAGCAATTGTTAGTAGTGCAAAGGAAGTGTGTGGATGTGCTAAAGTAGGAAGTAAGAATGTTAACAGCGAATGGTGGAATGAAGAGGTGATGAAAGCGGTTAAAGGTAAAAAAGAAGCGTGGTTGAATGTACTAAAAGCCAATGATGAAGTTTCAAAAGAAAGATGCTTGGAATTATATAAGGAAGAAAAAAGAAATACTAAAAGGTGCATACGTAGGAGAAAACAAGAGGTAAATGAACAGTTTGGAAGGAGGATGAAATGAGGACATACAAGGGAATAGGAAGCTCTTCTGGAAGGAAGCGCGATAGGTTAAGAATGAGAATAAGGGGAATCTGCTTAGAATAATGAATAGGGATGGTGCTTTTGTAACTGATGAAATGGATGTGAGGGGAGTGTGGAAAGAACACTTCGAAAATCTGCACAATATTAACAGTAATGATGAGGTGATAGTGAATGTGTGTGGGTTTGATGGTACAAGAAGGAATAGGTATTTTGGGGATGAGGTTAGTAAGGAGGAGGTAATGGGTAGAGTGAGAAAGTTGAAGAATGGTAAATCTGCAGGTATAGATGAAATTACTAGTGAAATGTTCAAGAGCGGAGGCGAGATGGTGATTGATTGGATTTGGAAGTTGTGTAATGAAGCGTTTATGGAGGGTATAGTTCCAAGGGATTGGAGGAGAGCGGTAATAGTACCCTTATATAAGGGTAAGGGAGAAAAGGGGAACTGTATAAATTATAGGGGAATAAGTTTATTGAGTGTTGTAGGGAAGGTATATGCTGGTATTTTGGTCGAAAAAGTGCGTCGAGTGACTGAGGGACTGATTGGTGAAGAACAAGGTGCGTTTAGGAGTGGTAGAGGATGTGTGGATCAAATCTTTACATTGAAACAAATGATTGAGAAAATGAGGGAGAAGAAGAATAAATTACATTTAGGTTTTATGGATTTACAACAGGCGTATGATAGAGTTAATAGGGAAGCTTTATGGCAGGTATTAGTGATATATGGTGTTGGTGGTAGTCTTCTGAATGGAATCAAAAGTATGTATGACGATAGTGAAGCGTGTGTAAGAATAAATGGAGTCAATGGTGATTGGTTTAGGATTAATAGCGGAGTGAGACAGGGTTGTGTTATGTCTCCTTGGTTATTCAATTTGTATATGGATGGGGTTATGAAAGAATTCAAGGTGGGGATGGCAGGAAATGGTGTTAGAATGATGGAGAATGGAGATGAGTGTGGAGGGTGCCCTACCTATTATATGCGGATGATTTGGTTCTGTGTGGCGAATCTGAAGAGAGTTTGAGAGGATTGGTAGAGAGATTTGGCAGGGTGTGTAAAAGGAGGGTTTGAAAGTAAACGTAGATAAGAGTAAGGTTATGGTTGTGAGTGAGGACAGTCCTCAGTGTGAAGTTATGTTAGATGGTGAGCAGCTGGAGCAAGTGTCTGAGTTTAAATATTTAGGGTATGTGTTGGATGAGAAGGGAACGGATGATGCAGAGTGTAGTAGGAAAGTTGTGAATGGCAGGAAGGTTGCTGGTGCAATTAAATCGTTGGTGAATGTAAAGGGACTAAGTCTTGAGTGTGCTAGAGTCTTACATGAGGGTATGTTGTTACCTGTGTTATTGTATGGTAGTGAGACTATGGTCTGAATAAGATATAGATCTAAAGTTCAATGTGTTCAGATGGACAATCTTAGGGGCATGCTAGGTGTGAGAAGAATTAATAAAATGAGGAATGAACTTATTAGAGATGTGTGGTGTGGAGAAAGGGGTAAATGAGAGAATAAATGAAAGTATGTTGAGATGGTTTGGTCATGTGGAAAGGATGAATGATAGTCAGTTGTTAAGCTTGGATGTATAATATGAGGTAAGCTGGGAACCGATCATTGGGAGACCGAAGAGAAAGTGGATTGAGTCAGTAAACGAATGTCTGAAGGAGAGAAATGTGAGTTTGGTAGAGGCGAGAAGAAAGGTGTATAACAGGAGAGAATGGCGGGGGATTGTGAGGGGGTATGGTTGTGGCTCACCTGGGCCAAGGGATGAACCCTTACATTGACGATCTACCATAGTGATGGTCCATCGCTGGTCCCATGAAGCTTAGGGTGGATTTTCTGACTGCGATGAGTTCTCGCTAATTAATGGTACTGAGGGGGTGGTAAGGCTGGGCTTTCTTTTCGACTTGTGTCATGTTCTTCTACTGTTTTTCTTTTCCGATGCTCGTCACGCACCTTACTCCCATTCTTGGGAAAATAGAAGGAAGATAAAGAAAGAAAGAATATATATATATATATATATATATATATATATATATATATATATATATATATATATATATATATATATATATATATATATATATATATATATATATATATATATATATATATATATAAGGGTTGTTCAAATAGTATCCGGATTACATGTATACGTTTGTGTAAAATGCATGTATGAAAATATAGGTAAGTGCATCATGTGCGTACATGTCCATGCAAGCTATCGAGCGGGTACAAGTCACTGATGTGAGTCAGTCCTCATTGGGAGATCACTGTGATAAGACGTGTGTGTTGAAGCCTTGGCGATTTTGAAAATGTGTGAAAATACCGAGCAACGTGTCTGCATTAAATTTTGTTTTAAGATCGGAAAAAAAAAAACTGTTCCTCCAGGAAGGTCAGGAACTGCTTACGGAGATGAAGTTATGGGTCGGTCACAGGTAATTGAATGGTTCAAACTGTTTAAAGCCGGACGAGTTTCTTGTGAAAGTGATGCATGCCAGTACTCGGGCCAACGTCGGGCAACCTTTGGACGGATGACTGTTCATGAAGTTGCAGAGGAGTGTGGCATTTCTATTGGCTCATGTGACACCATCTTGACCTGTGATTTGAAGATGAGACGCGTGGCAGCGAAGTTCGTACCTCGCCTGCTAACGGAGGATCAAAAGGATCAACGCGTGATGCTTGCGTCAGATCTTTTCCAGCGATCCACCGATGATACTGACTTTATGAGGAACATTATAACAGGTGATGAGTCGGGTGCAACGGGTACCACCCAGAAAAACAAAACAACAATCATTCAGTGGAAAACACCAAATATCCCCACACCAAAGAAGGCACGATAGGTTCGTAGCAGCATCAAAGTGTTGCTGTTGGTATTTTTTGATATCGAAGGTATTGTGCATCATGAGTATGCACCACCAGGGCAAACCGTTACTAAGGAGTTCTATCTGGATGTTTTGAGGAAATTGCGAGAAGCTATCAGAAAAAAAACTTCGAGGTTATCAGGTGCCTGGATCCTTCATCATGATGGCAAACCCGCACACACTGCCAATGTTGTGCAACAGTATTTAGCGAAACATGGTACAACGCAGGTGCCACATCCTCCATACTCGCCCGATATGGCACCATGTGACTTTTTCCTATTTCCTCAACTCAAGCGGACTCTAAAAGGAAAACGATTTGATGATGTCATGACCATTCAGCGGAATTCGACGAAGCAACTTCAGGCCATTCCGAAGAATGACTTCCAGAAATGTTTCCATCAATGGCAGGAACGTTGGGCAAAGTGTGTAGCTGCAGGAGGTTCTTATTTTGAAGGGGACTAAGCCTCTTAACCTGTATGCCTATATTTTCCATGTAATAAATGTAATCCAGATACTTTTTTTTGAACCCTCAGTATTATATATATATATATATATATATATATATATATATATATATATATATATATATATATATATATATATATATATATATATATATATATATATATATATATATATTGTAAATGTGTATATTGTACAAAATTTTCAGTCTCTAATGTTAAAAAACTTAATACAGGTTGATACAGGTAAAAACTGAAACTTTTCAAATGATACACATGAAATAAGATGCTAAAGTCTGATATTTATATATGTTTGTATTTAAAACATTTTAGGAACACTTTTGGAGTTTTGAAACCTTTTTAAAGAACTATATTTGCCTTTGGAAGAACCAAAGGTATGTAAATAATGACTTATTTTCCCTTTCCATTTTTTCATTTAGATTAGGTCCTATTTGCTTATTACCATTTCTGTATATTTAAACTTTAGTTGAGAGACTCTTTCTCTCTATTTCAGGCAACCTGTTTAGGGAGCCAATTTGGTCATCAAGTCCAGTCAACCATAGGGACCCTATCTCATACCACGACAGTCGCCTAATTCTTGGAGCAGCTACAATTCCTAATCAGGCTGGGAAACCTAGTAGTCCCAGTTACTGACTGGTGTATTATACTCCCTATAGTCACCTCTTTCCATTGACATTCTTTATACTCCAAATTTACCAAACCAGTTACCCCATTTATCAACCCTATCCTTGCATGTACTCTCCATTAAAAATTCTAAAACAATAAACTGAGAATAGTAATATATATATTTATATTTTTAGAGGTATATATATATATATATATATATATATATATATATATATATATATATATATATATATATATATATATATATATATATATATATATATATATATATATGTGTATATATACCATATATGTAGCTATATAAAAGAGAGGAAAAGGTAGTGTCTAATGAATGATTGTGAAAAATGAGATAAATGAAGTGTGTTTAAATATTTTTTTATTAATCAATTTCTAATACTTATAATAAAGACTTACTAAACCCCACTTTTATCTCTCAAACCCTTATATCTCTAAACTATTATCAGCTAATGAAAACACCACTCACAAACTAGGTAAACATAAATTTTTATTATTATTAGTAGTATTATTGTCATTATTATTATTATTATTATTATTATTATTATTGTTATTGTTATTGTTATTGTTATTATTATTATTATTATTATTATTATTATTATTATTATTATTATTATTATTATTATTATTTGGTATTATCATCCTTATTCTTATTCTTAATCCATACTTTTGCCAACTCCATTACACCATTTCTTGCTTAATCTACGTTATTTTTTTTCTATGTCCAATATCCTGAGGTGCCCTACATGCTCACAACATTCTTCCAAGAAGTAGAGTGGGGGTTTCTTGGTAAAGAAACCACGCCCTCTGGAGGCTTAACGCACCCTTCCACAACCATTCCAAGAGGAAGCTTACACCTTCTAATTTCCGTAAGTCTTTCTTTTCCCTTTTGTTTTAAATTATTATATTGGTAGCAGAGCGTAGTTCTATACTACTCTACGTCTCGAATACGCTACCTTTTTCCTCTCTTATCTCTAACTGTGATATTTTCAAACTGCTAATTTCTAATATACTACACAAGAATATATATACAATATTACAATCCCTTCTCTAATCTCTAATATACAGAAATATTGTATACCCAAACATCAACATTGTTCTCATAATACCTAAATATTATCAACATCAATATGGAACATAAATTTACAGATGAGGAAGTTGCGCACACGGGAGAAAGTGAACTAGATAAACAAAACATTAAAATCTCAACAGTGATTGGTCAAACAACACAAGCTGAGGTGGTTGATGTGTTGTCTAGCATTGCAGCACATTCAACAGGCTCAGTTTTAACAACAACTACATCTTCTGTGACCTATTCGACTGCCGTTTTTACTGTGAAACCGTCCGATTACATTACTAATTCTCAAACAACAGCGAGCCAATTACCACCTTCGCTGACCTTTCCCATAACTCCATCCCCACATCCTAATGCAGTACCACACTTAACTACAACCAATTATATTCCCCAAAATCCATCTACAACAATACTTCCATCTACTTCGGGTCCATCCCAATACTCATTTACTATTCCACCAGTTACTTCAGGTTCAGCCCCACTTCAGTTTACTATGCCATCAGGTATTCCTGGTCCATCTATGAAATCTTTTCCAAATCAACCACATCCCCATTATCCATCTGCAGAACCACATATAGATCAACAGACAGTAAAAGAATTGATCCTCCAAAACCAACAAATGATGTGGGTGATGATGCAAATGTTACAAAGTCAAAATATCCAAGAACAACAGAAACCCAAAAAGATGATTCCTATAGGAAAGTATAACCTGACGAATGGAGAGACCTTTCCCCACTTTCTAAGAAGATTTGAGGATTATGCAAAATTATCCTACCCACTCTCCGATGCAGATGGATGGAGAACATACCTCGGTTCGCATCTGGAGGGTGAGATAAAGCAAGTTTATGACATCTTAATGAGAGGCAGTGCAGATTATGCACAGATAAAACATGATCTTACTGAATTCTACCAGTCGTATTTGGATAAGCAAATCAAAAATGACATTAACAACTTCTATGATGCTCAATTACTTCCCAATGAGAAAATTCCCTTATTTGCTATTCGCTTACAAGATCTAGCTGAGAAGGCTTTCCCTCATTCCGATGTAAGATCACTAAGAATGGTTAGGGATAAATTAATTAATAGTTTACCTTCCACCTTGATAAAAACTGTTAAGTCCCAAATCATGATTTGTGAGTTACCCTTGCGGGGAGAACTCCTTGCATGGGATGATCTAATAAGACTATTAGACCAAAATTACGACCAGCTTCATTTAGATGAACCACCACTGCTGTCATCTACCCAACCGTATCCTATTCCAACCACTAGCTCACAACCTGAACTCATAGATCTTACTAACTTTCAACCAACTATGCCAGCACCCTCTCATATTCCAACTCAAGAATTTTATAATCAAGGAAGGCCTTCCGTTCAACCCAATCCTATAATCCCACAACCTTCTAATAATCTTTGGTCATATTCTCAAGTCGCTCACCAACCTCCACCTAATTTTTTTAACTATAATTCTTCTTCTATCCCTCAACACTTACAAGCACATCCACCATATAGACCAGCATACTCACAAGGGCCTTCTAACAACAGGAATCTACGATCTACAGCCGATAGATCACCACAACCAGCAAGGCCTAGATCACCAACCAAATGTAACTACTGCAAGAAACCTGGTCATGATCTTAGAGAGTGCCGAGCTAGGCCTTATTGCCGTTTTTGTGGCAAAAGAGGTCACGTTTATGACGAATGTTACCTCTCTAAAAATAAATGCATTCATTGTGAAGAGGATGGCCATGTGGTCGAAGACTGTCCCAACAGACGAAACCAACAACAAACTCGCGACGATTCCATGAACTGCCCTCTTTGCAATGATCCAAATCATTTGGGAATGAATTGCCCACGACGAACCTCCAGTCGACCTTCAAATTCGGGAAACGGAGGGCCTCTGTGGTGAATGACCTACCCACGGAGCCACCCGTAGTTTCTCCAGTAGCTTATCTTCCACCTCTACCAAAACGACTTCCAAAAATACGTTCAACGACTGAAAGGTCACAGTCAGTTCATGAAAACGAGGATCTTTTAGACAAAGAAGATCTTGAACGTATCCAACGATTGCTCAATGCCAGAACTCCTGGCGATGAACCTGAAATTTTTCCCATTTCCCATAATCTACCAACTGAAATAACAGAAATTAAAATAAACTCCAATGTTAATCATCCTGATTCTCTAGAACCCACTGAAATTATTTCTGATTCCATTCCAATAACTGTAGTTCCTGAAGGACCCATAATTCAAGTTCACACTCTCCAGACACCACCAGAAGATACTCTATTGCTGGGAGTACTCATACATGATTCCCATCAACAACACCCTTTTACTGCATTGGTTGATACAGGAGCTTCCGTCAGCCTTATCACTACTAAAACGTATGCTCTATTAGATTCCACCAAATATCCCTTGCACAGTACCCATTACACCGGAATAGAAGGAATTGGAAAAGCAACTTTTTCTGTAATGGGTGCAGTAACTCTGAAGCTCCACTTATCTAACACTTACACTACTCAACCGATCCCTTTCATAGTTGTTAATGAACAAGTCACCACATATGATGTAATTATTGGGTATGATCTCCTTAAACAAGAAAACCTTCTACCCGATTTAGCTTCAAAGGAACTAGTGATTCGCCATGAAAATACCATCACCATCATCGCCAAAGATATGAGAATAGTAGTAGAGAAAGATGGCCTTGCTACATTAGCTAATGATATCACACTCCCTCCAAATACTTGTACCATCATTCCTATCCGTTATGATTATTCAATACTTGGATTAGATTCCACCTTCCTATTTACTCCCCATGAACATAACCGATTCATTATGGACCATTCTGTAATCTCCTATACTTCCGATTCTGTAATTCAACTCCATGCTTACAATATCTCTGATACGACCATCAAAATTAAACGTGGATATTCACCAGGTACGGTTTCTTTACTCACTAAAAAATCCAATTATTCCAACTTTCCAACTTCCTCTATTAATGTAGTTGAACTGACCCAACAACCTCAAACTACTTATGCCAAATGGACCCCGGATTCTCTACGAGAAGCCTTTAAACTGGACACAACTGATTTGTCTGATCAACAGAAAGAACAACTTCTACAACTCTTACTGAAGTACCCAACAGCTCTGAGTTTGGGGGATACTGATGTCGGATGCACCAGCATACTCAAGCATTCCATCGAACTCCTTGTAGATGAACCAGTTTGTGTTCCAGTCAGACGTCTTCAAGGTCCCATCCTCTATGAAGTTGAAGAGGTCTGCCAACAACTTGAGGCTGATGGGATCATACGCCGATCCCACTCTCCATATTCGGCCCCAGTTGTGCCCGTCCGTAAACCTGACGGAACAATGCGTCTTTGCGTAGATTATCGTAAACTAAACGAAGTGACAAGAGGAGACTCCTTCCCTATTCCTAACTTAATTGATACTTTGTTTAGTTTACAAGGCAAAAACTATTTCTCTACCATCGACCTTATCAAAGGTTACTACCAAATTGAAATGGAAGAGGATAGTATCGAAAAGACAGCATTTTCCACCCCTTTAGCACACTGGGAATTCGTCCGAATGCCATTCGGTGTAAAGAATGGTCCAGCTACCTTTCAAAGAGCAATGAGACTGGCCTTGCGTCATATTCCATGCCAAGATGTTATGGTTTATCTAGATGATGTCTTAATAATAAGTGACACCTTTGAAAAGCACTTATCTATCCTAGGAAAAGTCCTGGCAGCTTTCCAATTGTATGGTTTTAAATTAAAACCCTCTAAAACTAATTTATTACACCGAGAAGTAAATTTTCTAGGGCATGTCATCTCACATGGGGGTATGAAACCCCTTGAAAAGAACTTAGAGGGGGTCAAAGATTTCCTGTTCCTAAATCAGTCCGTCAAGTCAGACAATTCATGGGGCTGGTAAATTTTTACCGAAGACACATTCCACACTGTTCCGAAATAGCTAAGCCTCTGTTTGACTTGTTAAAAAGTACTTCCAAGAAAATCCCCTGGACTGATCAATGCCAACAGGCTTTTGATAAACTAAAAGATCTCCTAACTTCACCTCCATTATTATCTTATCCCGACCGATCTCCAAATGCCAATCCATTATTTCTATACACTGATGCTTCTGGTATTGGGGCAGGTGCTTGTCTAAGTCAAATTCAAAATGAGGCAGAAAAACCTATAGCCTATATCTCTATGATCTTCTCTAAGGCTCAACGAGGATATAGTACCACTGAACGAGAGGTCGCTGCCATTCGCTGGGCGGTACGGTCCCTGAAACCATTCCTTTATGGGATCAAGGTGGTCATCTTTACTGACCATAAACCCCTTCTATACTTGCAAAACATGCCTCTAGTGAATCAACGAATAGCCAGAACATTGGAGGAAATAAATGATATTGACTACCAGTTACAATATGTACCTGGCAAGGATAACATAGTCGCAGACATACTTTCCAGGACACCCTATGAAATAACAATAGACCCTACCATTGTCAACAACCTAAATGAAATCCCAAAGGGTTTCATAGAAATAAAAACTCCAGGTGGGGGAGATTCCTTATTCCAATGCTTTTCCCATTTCCTTTATGGGAACTTTGATTCCCATTTATCACTACGAACTGAAGTGGTGACGGAACTAATAGATAATAGAGACAAGTATAATTTACCAACTGGTAGAGAGGCAACACACACCCTGAAACAACTACAACTTACTAAATATGCAGGACAACTACCTTTCACACATAGCATACAGGCATTCACTAACTTACATCATCTTAGAGTATTAGTATATTTTGGTAGTGATCATCCCTTACATTTTGGGGATCCTGGATATGAGGAAGTGTGCTGTTTGTTTTGCTTAGGTGGTATCCACTACAACATACTAATACCAACGAAAAACAAAATGCCAGAATCTGCTACTACAGTTCTAATAGGTTTGGCTCAAGCTTCCCCAGCTCCAATTGATCTTTATTTCCTAGTGGTAGATGATGTTCCAGAGAGTCCTCCAGGACCTGTCTCTATTGAATCAAAACCCCTAATAAAATCCGGTGGGGAGGTGAGAGAAGTGGCTCCATTTGTCAACATGATTTCTTTTCATAACTTCTCACTCCTTATTGATCCCCAAGACTCTGTTGAAGTCGTTATGACACACATCACCGAATGTCAACAGAATGACCCTGTGCTGAGGCGGCTAAAGGGATCCTTGCTTCGAAATCAGCCCTTACGAGGTCCCTTGAAGTTGTTTCAATATGCGAAAAATTCTTTGTCCATCGTGGATGATCACATTATTCACAAGAACCGCAATGACCACTATCACTACGTTGTTTCTTTTTCTTTCGCAGTATCTATTGCAATAATCAACCATCATGAATTCGTCCATGTGGGTCAGAGGAAGTTGTATGCATTACTGGAGCGTATCATATGGCATCCAAAGCTGCGCGACATTTGTCGTGATATCTCTATGTCATGCCATAAGTGTCAACTAGCCAAAGTATCAAATATATACCATGCACCACCAAAGTTAAAAATTCACACAAAATACCCATTTGAACTGACAGCTGTAGACCTTTTACAGTTGCCTAAAACTCCTAGAGGAAACAACTATGCTCTAGTGTTTATCGACCATTATAGTAAATGGGTAGCAGCGGTCCCGATAAAAACTAAGCATACCACTTTGGTAACGGCTGCTTTAAGAAACATCTTACCCTATCTCCCTTTGATTCCATCCAGATTACTCTCTGATAATGCCAGAGAGTTCCGTGGTCCTGAGTTTGAAGATTTTCTGAGATCAGTGAATATTAAACACATTTACACAACGCCTTACAATCCATCATCCAATGGCATTACCGAAAGAGTCAATAGAACCCTTCTTCAATACCTTCGACTTTCTTTAAATCAGCCTACAAGCTGGGATTTACAATTACCCCATGTGATCCTCACCTACAATCACTTACCTCATTCCGAAACCAGGAAGACGCGAGCGGAAATTCTATATCAAGAGGCTCATGACTCTCGTCCAAAGCTTCCTTGGACCCGGTTCGATAAATTGTGGGATGAAGGTCATCAGAAATTCCAATTTCAGTAAGAGATTCAATTTATTCTTCTAACCTAGAGAGTATTTCTTCTACGAGTAGTCGTATAAATACTAATATTCTTAGTGATGGTTCTTCTAACCATAGTCCATTTTCATTAACTTCTTACCATCTAAATAGTCTCTTTTCTTCTCCTGAACAATTCTTTGGTACTAATAAACCTTCTTTCCCTACTTCACCAATCTTGGCTACAGACTCATCTCCATTATTTTCTTCACCTAGTTTAGTAGAACCTTCATATGTCTCATATATTCCCCTAAAGATATCATCAAGGACGGATCAAACACTTTTAACTCCAAAAAGACGTAACATCAAAAGGATCTCATTGGAAGACATTCAGTCTCTACCACATCTATCCAGATCTCCAAGACTACAATCACCAAATCAGCAGGATTTCGAAAACGTTTTAGCACCCATTAGTCAAGGGGAAACACCAAAATTACGACTCACACCCAGACTTTCTGATATCGACTCCAATACGCTTCCAGATTTCGCGGGGTTTGACCTAACCGAGCAAACTCCAACTACTTCCAAACGATCAAAAGTGGTACAATGGACCACAGGGCTTACACAAACTTCTTACATAGCTTCTCGAACCCGACAACAAACCTCCAGGCTGGTGCCAGACATCCCCTGGGTACAGCATAAGATCATCGAGAGACGAACCCAAAAAAAGGAATGAAAGAAGCATTAACTAAATATGTTTATAAAAAAAAAAAAAAAAAAAAGGGTAAATATACATATATTGTGAAGGGGTGAATAAAGCGGGACACAATTACAACGCAAATAAACTTGTACACTTGTACATACCTAGGATAGTCTTCTTGCTTTGACTTTACCTTCCCTCCTCCATTGGTTTTCTTTATATTCTTCGTTTCTTGAATCGTTGTTCAATTCCATACATTTCTCCATTGGTTCGTCAGCTTCCCTCCCCTTCTAAGTTTCGTCATGCTATGACGGGTGGGGAGGAATGTAATGTAATATCTCATGAAGTTCTTTTCCCTTTTCAGTCTCTAATGTTAAAAAACTTAATACAGGTTGATACAGGTAAAAACTGAAACTTTTCAAATGATACACATGAAATAAGATGCTAAAGTCTGATATTTATATATGTTTGTATTTAAAACATTTTAGGAACACTTTTGGAGTTTTGAAACCTTTTTAAAGAACTATATTTGCCTTTGGAAGAACCAAAGGTATGTAAATAATGACTTATTTTCCCTTTCCATTTTTTCATTTAGATTAGGTCCTATTTGCTTATTACCATTTCTGTATATTTAAACTTTAGTTGAGAGACTCTTTCTCTCTATTTCAGGCAACCTGTTTAGGGAGCTAATTTGGTCATCAAGCCAATCAACCATAGGGACCCTATCTCATACCACGACAGTCGCCTAATTCTTGGAGCAACTACAATTCCTAATCAGGCTGGGAAACCTAGTAGTCCCAGTTACTGACTGGTGTATTATACTCCCTATAGTCACCTCTTTCCATTGACATTCTTTATACTCCAAATTTACCAAACCAGTTACCCCATTTATCAACCCTATCCTTGCATGTACTCTCCATTAAAAATTCTAAAAATTTAGAAACTCTGAGAATTGTAAATATATATATATATATTTATATATATATATATATATATATATATATATATATATATATATATATATATATATATATATATATATATATATATATATATATATATATATATATATATATATATATATATATATATGTGTATATATACCATATATGTAGCTATATAAAAGAGAGGAAAAGGTAGTGTCTAATGAATGATTGTGAAAAATGAGATAAATGAAGTGTGTTTAAATATTTTTTTTATTAATCAATTTCTGATACTTATAATAAAGACTTACTAAACCCCACTTTTATCTCTCAAACCCTTATATCTCTAAACTATTATCAGCTAATGAAAACACCACTCACAAACTAGGTAAACATAAATTTTTATTATTATTAGTAGTATTGTCATTATTATTATTATTATTATTATTATTATTATTATTATTATTATTATTATTATTGTTATTGTTATTATTATTATTATTATTATTATTATTATTATTATTATTATTATTATTATTATTATTATTATTATTATTATTATTATTATTATTATTATTATTATTATTATTATTTGGTATTATCATCCTTATTCTTATTCTTAATCCATACTTTTGCCAATTCCATTACACCATTTCTTGCTCCTAATCTACGTTATTTTTTTTCTATGTCCAATATCCTGAGGTGCCCTACATGCTCACAACATTCTTCCAAGAAGTAGAGTGGGGGTTTCTTGGTAAAGAAACCACGCCCTCTGGAGGCTTAACGCACCCTTCCACAACCATTCCAAGAGGAAGCTTACACCTTCTAATTTCCGTAAGTCTTTCTTTTCCCTTTTGTTTTAAATTATTATAATATATATATATATATATATATATATATATATATATATATATATATATATGGAGAAGAAGAGAAGGATAGATAGATATATATATATATATATATATATATATATATTAGTGATGTATATATTAGTGATGTAACGATGATGAAATTTTGACAGAGGACGATGATGATTAATTGAAAAGTATATTTTAAAATTTTTTTCTATATATATATATATATATATATATATATATATATATATATATATATATATATATATATATATATATATATATATATATATATATATATATATATATATATATATATATGTTATAACGCTCAATAACCACCCTCATGTTTTTTTTTCTCCCTTTTTCAGCCAGATTCTGAATTGATATAAGTATCCAAAACTGGAATCCTTAAACTTTGAATTATTTTGTGGATAAATGTATATTTTTTTTTGTAATCTGAATTTTTTTTATAACACAAGGGATTTAACAGGTAACCTTTATTATGTAAATTGCTAAAATTGTTATTTGGCTGGCTATACCCAAATTTATACCTTACCTTTTTTTGGACCAGATAAATTATTGGCCAAATTGAGCGAGTGCTCCTCTTACTCTGTTGATTGACATCCCAAGCAATTGATATTTACTTTGCCTCCAAGTAGGAGGTGAGGTCTAAAGTTCAATTAGGAATAGTTTTATCAAATTTTTGTAAATATATTCATGATTATATTTAAATAGGGAATGTGTAAAATTTGCAAAATTAGGCCAATTTATAAAGATTTATTTTCCCATCCTTAGAACGGGTCTGGAACACCTTGTAACTTTGTCTATGATTTAAAACCCTATAATCCATTCCTAGCTCCTAGAAACTCCTTGCCAACCTTGCTCAGGGTCTAGAGTCCCCATTGAGAATTTGCTGTAATCCACTTTATCCACTAGGATTGAAGCCTGATGATCTTTGCCCTTCAGTGCATTAAACTCCCTCCATCCTGAGAAAACAAGGATGAAGGTAAATTAAAACTTAATTTGTGACCAAATTTGTGTCAATGTTAAAATTTTAGAAGTCTTTATTCTCATAAAGAGGCTAATTTAAAAATAGAAAACAATTTTTTTTAGTGTCTTAATATATGTGAAAATCAAAGTGCCTTAAAATTATGGTATAATAAAAATATTACCTCTTAAACACAATTATTGTTTGCATAGTTGTAAGAAATATATATAAATATATATATAGTTTGTTAAAAGTGAAATTTTCATATAAAAATCTCTATTTGGGAATCCATATTTATTTACGTGGAGGGTAATATTATAAATAAATATTGATAATCTGGAGCATCAATTGTACATTAATCATTATTTGGACTGACTGACATACTTGCCTCACATTGACTTTAATAATACCAACCTGCACTGACTAATGACCCTACATATGTTTTTTACTATTACAATAAATTCCACCCAGACCAATTACAAATTTTTGACCAAATCATGTGATATTTTATATACTGTATATATATATTTATAAATATATATGTGT